>JAEMOT010000821.1:0-12238 GCA_019297695.1 Apostasia ramifera
ACACGAGGACTTCCCAGGAGATCACCCATCCTTGTACTACTCTCGCCCAAGCACGCTTAACTGGAGAGTTCTGATGGGATCCAGTGCTTTTGTGCTGGTATGGTCGCACTCGTATTGTTAGTTTGCCGTCGTCTATTTAGATCACCCAGGACGCTGACGCCCGATTTTGGCTTTCTATTCTCTTGACGGAATTCATGCCCCAAAATAAAATTTATTTCTTTCTAAATGATTTTATGAAACACCGGCGCAATGCGACGGCTTCCCAGCGCGCCTCCCATCCCTTCGCCTCTCCGGCCCAAGCATGCTTAACTCACGTGATTTTTTTCAAAAAAATAATGCAACACGAGGACTTTCCAGGAGGTCACCCATCCTAGTACTACTCTCGCCCAAGCACGCTTAACTGCGGAGTTCTGATGGGATCCGATGCTTTAGGTCGCACTCGTATTGTTAGTTTGCCGACGTCTATTTAGATCACCAGGGACGCTGACGCCCGATTTTTGCTTTCTATTCTCTTGACGGAATTCAAGCCCCGAAATAAAATTTATTTCTTTCTAAATGATTTTAGGGAACACCGGCACAACGTGACGGCTTTCCAGCGCGTCGCCCATCCCTTCGACACTCCCACCCAAGCATGCTTAACTCACGTGATTTTTTTCCAAAAAAATAATACAACAAGAGGACTTCCCTAGTGGTCACCCATCCTAGTACTACTCTCGCCCAAGCACGCTTAACTGCAGAGTTCTGATCGGATCCGGTGCTTTAGTGCATGTATGGTCATACTCATATTGTTAGTTTGCCGTAGTCTATTTAGATCACCCGTGACGCTGACGCCCGATTTTGGCTTTCTATTCTCTTGACAGAATTGAAGCCCCGAAAAAAAATTTATTTCTTTCTAAATAATTTTATGGAACACCGGCGCAACGCGACGGCTTCCCAGCGCGCCGCCCATCCCTTCGCGTCTCCGGCCCAAGCATACTTAACTCACGTGATTTTTTCCAAAAAAAGAATGCAACACAAAGACTTCCCAGGAAATTGCTTTAGTGCTACTCTCGGCCATACTAGTACTACGCTCACCCAAGCACGCTTAACACCGGAGTTCTGACGGGATCCGGTGCTTTAGCGCTGTTATGTTCGCAGTTGTATTATTAGTTTGCCGATGTCTGTTTAGATCACCAGGGACGCTGATGCCCGATTTTGACTTTCTATTCTCTTGACGGAATTCAAGTCCTAAAATAAAATTTATTTCTTTCTAAATGATTTTTTGGAACACCGGAGCAACTCGACGGCTTCCCCGCGCGACGCCCATCCCTTCGCCTCTCCGGCCCAGGCACGCTTAACTCATGTTATTTTTTTCAAAAAAATAATGCAACACGAGTACTTCCCAAATGGTCACTCATCCTAGTACTACTCTCGCATAAGCACGCTTAACTGTGATATTCTGATAGGATCCGATGCATTAGTGCTGGTATGGTCGCACTCGTATTATTAGTTTGTCGATGTCTGTTTAGATCACCGGGGACGCTGACGCCCGATTTTGGCTTTCTATTCCCTTGACGGAATTCAAGCCCCGAAATAAAATTTATTTCTTTCTAAATGATTTTTTGGAACACCGGAGCAACGCGACGGCTTCCCAGCGCGCCGCAGATCCCTTCGTCGCTCCCGCCAAAGCACGCTTAACTCACGTGATTTTTTTCAAAAAAAAATATTAAACACGAGGACTTCCCATGAGATCACCCATCCTAGTACTACTCTCGCCCAAGCACGCTTAACTCCGAAATTCTAACGGGATCTAGTGCTTTAGTGCTGTTATGTTTGCACTCACCGGGGATGCTGACGCCCGATTTTGGCTTTCTATTGTCTTGACGGAATTCAAGCCCCGAATTAAAATTTATTTCTTTCTAAATGATTTTTGGAACACTGGAGCAACGCGAAAGCACACTTAACTCACGTGATTTTTTTCAAAAAAAAACATTAAACACGAGGACTTCCCATGAGGTCACCCATCCTAGTACTACTCTCTCCCAAGCACACTTAACTCCCGAATTCTAACGGGATCCAGTGCTTTAATGCTGTTATGTTCGCACTCGTATTATTAGTTTGCTGATGTCTGTTTAGATCACCGGGGATGCTGATGCCCGATTTTGGCTTTCTATTCTCTTGACGGAATTCAGGCCCCGAAATAAAATTTATTTCTTTCTAAATGATTTTTTAGAACACCAGAGCAACGCGACGGCTTCCCATCGCACCGCCGATCCCTTCGCTGCTCCCGCCAAAGATCGCTTAACTCATGTGATTTTTTTCAAAAAAAAAAATGCAACACGAGGACTTCCTAGGAGGTCACCCATCCTAGTACTACTCTCGCCCAAGCACGCTTAACTCCGGAGTTCTGACGGGATCCGGTGCTTTAGAGCTGTTATGTTCGCACTCGTATTATTAGTTTGCCGATGTCTGTTTAGATCACCGAGGACGCCGATGCCCGATTTTGGGTTTCTATTCTCTTGACGGAATTCAAGCCCCAAAGTAAAATTTATTTCTTTCTAAATAATTTTCTGGAACACCGGCGCAACGCGACGGCTTCCCAGCGCGCCGCCCATCCCTTCGCCGATCCCGCCCAAGCACGCTTAACTCACGTGATTTTTTCCAAAAAAAAAATACAACACGAGGACTTCCCAGGAGGTCACCCATCCTAGTACTACTCTCACCCAAGCACGCCTAACTCCGTAGTTCTGATGGGATCCGGTGCTTTAGTGTTAGTATGGTCGCACTCGTATTATTTGTTTGTCGACGTCTATTTAGATTACCCGGGACGCTGACGCCCGATTTTGTTTTTCTATTCTCTTGATGGAATTCAGGCCCTGAAATAAAATTTATTTCTTTCTAAATGATTTTCTGGAACACCGGCGTTACGTGACAGCTGTTGAACCCTTTGATTTTGATGACAATAATTAATTTAGTTGTTATAGACTAATCCTCTTATTTAGTGTGTTAACAGGTTACATTATCTCATTTGAGGATTGAGTCCAAATTAAAGTCCAGAGAAAAGATGGATCTCACTGGAATTTTTATTATTTTCTTTTCTAAGACTATTATGTAAGCATGTGCATATTTGCCAAGGTTTTTACTCGAGTTTTTCCTTTTGGTTTTCTAGTTAAGAAAACCTTATTCTCTTTCGTATTTATCGTGTTTGATTGTTTAAGCGAAAATCTCTTTCAACTTATTCATGTTAAGTAATTAGAATTGAGAGTGTCGCTCACTCAATCTATTGATTTGAGTTTGAAGCTTAACTCAAAGTTTAGTACTTATCATATTTTNTGTGTTTTGATTTCTTGCAGCCTACCGTTTCTTCTTGAAAGCCTAATTTGCTATGATGGCCACCATGTAAAATATTGAGGCATGCTTCAACTAATCATTTTTTATTTTTAATCCACTTGGTTTTGTCCCCTTCATGTTGGCTTAAAGCAATAAGCCTACAATCACTAAAGGACAAAAGTGGGCTGTTTTCTTCTCTCTTCTTCCAACGAAAATGTTTCTGCATTCTTAAGCCCATGCAATTTTATTCTCCAATCTGATTTTTCTCCAACACTGCTTTTGTTTTCTGCATTCTGTTTTTTGAGAACAACAACTCACCTTCTCCTCTCAAGCTCTCATCCGGTTTTTGATCTCCCTAAGCCATACTTGCAAAACATTTTGAAGGAGACTTTAAAGAAGGAGATTGTGGTGTTTCTCAAGTGGAAAGAAGCTGAAATTCCTGGTTCTATTCTGTTTCCTGCTTCAGAAAAATATATTACTGCGTTTTGGTTTTTGGTTTGATGTAAATCTTGCTTCTTGAAGTTATTACTTATTAAGATTCATCAAACTCTGAGTTTTCTTTTGTTCTTCTTGTTGAAGGCTTACATTGGGTGATATTTCTTAAATCATCTTGTTCACTGTTTTTATGTTTGGCTTTTCGGAATTATTTGAGTAGACCCTTGGCTTATTTGCATATGCATAAAGTTCCTCATTGTAATATTGATTCTTGTATATGTATTGTATTCTAAGCTAGCTAGTCTAGCAAAACCTTTACTTCCTTTCTATCTCCCTAGTGGAAGTTTGTAGGTTTGCTCAGCTTTGGTTCTTGTAAAAAGCTGTAGGATTGAAGGTTTGCTTGGCTTTGGTTCCTTGAAAAAGCCATAGGGTTGTATTGGGTTTGTTCGGCTTTTGTTCCCGTAAAAAGCCGGGGTTTTTTAGTAAAATTCCCATTCGAGTTGCGTGGGGAGTGGACTAGGCGGAAGGCCGAACCACTATAAATCTTTTGTGCCTATTGTATGATATATTTCTACTGATTGCCTTTTTTATTTGTTGAATACGTTATTTCTGCACTGTCCTATTTCTTAAATTGACCTCATTTCTGCACTGAGTCCTATTTTGCCAATTGACCTCATTTCTGCACTGAGTCCTATTTTGTAAATTGACCTCATTCCTGCACTAAGTTCTTTTTTGCAAATTGACCTCACTTTTTGGTGGTACTCTCTGTTCTAATTTTTCTGCTGTCTGATTTGCTAAATCAACCTCTCTGCATTATTTGGATTATCTATTAGTTTAATTGCCTAAATTTAAACTCATAAATTTTATTATTCCCAATTCACCCCCCTCTTGGGAAGCCTTTGGGCCAACAACAGCTTCGCAGCGCGCCGCCCATCCCTTCGCCTCTCCGGCCCAAGCACGATTAAGTCACGTGATTTTTTTCAAAAAAAGAATGCAACATGAGGACTTCCGAGGAGGTCACCCATCCTTGTACTACTCTCGCCCAAGCACGCTTAACTGTAGAGTTCTGATGGGATCCGATGCTTTAGTCTGGTATGGTCGCACTCGTATTGTTAGTTTGCCGACGTCTATTTAGATTACACGGGACGCTGACGCCCGATTTTGGCTTTCTATTCTCTTGACGGAATTCAAGCCCCGATATAAAATTTATTTCTTTCTAAATAATTTTATGGAACACCGATAAAACGTGACGGCTTCCCAGCGCCCCGCCCATCCCTTCGCCTCTCCAGCCCAAGCACGCTTAACTAACGTGATTTTTTTCAAAAAAATAATGCAACACGAGGACTTCCCACGAGGTCACCCATCCTAGTACTACACTCGCCCAAACACGTTTAACTGCGGAGTTCTAAAGGGATTCGGTGCTTTAGTGCTGGTATGGTCGCACTCGTATTATTAGTTTGCCGACGTCTATTTAGATCACCTGGGACGCCCGATTTTGGCTTTCTAATCTCTTGACGGAATTCAAGCCCCAAAATAAAATTTATTTGTTTCTAAATAATTTTATGGAACACAGGCGCAACGCGACGGCTTCCCAGCACGCCGCCCATCCCTTCGATGCTCCTGCCCAAGCACGCTTAACTCTCGTGATTTTTTCCAAAGAAAGAATGCAACACGAGGACTTCTCAGGAGGTCACCCATCCAAGTACTACTCCTGCCCAAGCACGCTTAACTGCAGAGTTCTGATCGGATCCGGTGCTTTAGTCAATGTATGGTCGCACTCGTATTGTTAGTTTGCCGTCATCTATTTAGATCACCCGGGACGCTGACGCCTGATTTTGGCTTTCTATTCTCTTGACGGAATTCAAGCCCCAAAATAAAACTTATTTCTTTCTAAATGATTTTATGGAACACCGGCGCAACGCGACGGCTTCCCAGCGCGCCGCCCATACCTTCAGCGCTGCAGCCCAAGCACGCTTAACTCTCGTGATTTTTTCCAAAAAAAGAATACAACACGAGGACTTCCTAGGAGGTCACCCATCCTAATACTACTCTCACCCAAGCACGCTTAACTGCAGAGTTCTGATGGGATCCATTGCTTTAAGGCTGGTATGGTCGCACTCGTACTGTTAGTTTGCCGACTTCTATTTAGATTACACGAGTCGCTGACGCCCGTTTTTGGCTTTCTATTCTCTTGACGAAATTCAAGCCCCGAAATAAAATATATTTCTTTCTAAATGATTTTCTAGAACACCGGCGCAATGCGACGGCTTCCCAGTGCGTCGCCCATCCTTTCGCGTCTCCGGCTCAAGCAAGCTTAACTCATATGATTTTTTCCAAAAAAAGAATGCAACACGTGGACTTCCCAGGAGGTCACCCATCCTAGTACTACTCTCTCCCAAGCATGCTTAACTGCGGAGTTCTGATGGGATCCGGTACTTTAGTGCTGGTATGGTCGCAGTAGTATTGTTAGTTTGTCGACGTCTATTTAGATCACCCGGGACGCTGATGCTCGATTTTGGCTTTCTATTCTCTTGACAGAATTCAAGCCCCGAAATAAAATTTATTTCTTTCTAAATGATTTTATGGAACACCGGCGCAACGCGACGGTTCCCCAGCGCGCCGCCTATCACTTCGCGTCTCCGGCCCAAGCTAGCTTAACTCACGTGATTTTTTCCAAAAAAAGAATGCAACACAAGGACTTTCCAGGAGGTCACCCATACCAGTACTACTCTCGCCCAAGCACGCTTAACTGCGGAGTTCTGATGGAATCCGGTGCTTTAGTGCTGATATGATCGCACTTGTATTGTTAGTTTGCCTACATCTATTTAGATCACCTGGGACGCTAACGCCCGATTTTGGGTTTCTATTCTCTTCATGGAATTCAAGCCCCGAAATAAAATTTATTTCTTTTCTAAATGATTTTATGGAACATCGGCGCAACGCGATGGCTTCCCAGCGCGCTGCCCATCCATTCGGCTCTCCCGCCCAACCACGCTTAACTCAAGTGATTTTTTCCAAAAAAAGAATGCAACACGAAGACTTCCCAGGAGGTCACCCATCCTAGTACTACTCTCGGCCAAGCACGCTTAACTGCAGAGTTCTGATGGGATCCGGTGCTTTAGTGCTGTTATGTTCGCACTCGTATTGTTAGTTTGCCGATGTCTGTTTAGTTCACCGAGGACGCTGACGCCGGATTTTAGGTTTCTATTCTCTTGACGGAATTCAATCCCCAAAATAAAATTTATTTCTTTCTAAATGATTTTATGGAACAGCGGCGCAACGCGACGGCTTCCCTGCGCGCCGCCCATCCCTTCGCCTCTTCAGCCCAACCATGCTTAACTCATGTGATTTTTTCCAAAAAAAGAATGCAACATGAAGACTTCCCTGGAGGTCACCCATCCCAGTACTACTCTCGGCCAAGCACGCAGTTCTGATGGGATCCGGTGCTTTAGTGCTGATTATGGCTTTCTATTCTCTTGACGGAATTCAAGCCCTAAAATAAAATTTATTTCTTTTTACATGATTTTCTGGAATACCGGCGCAACGAGACGGCTTCCCAGCGCGCCGCCCATCCCTTCGCGTCTCCGGCCAAAGCCGTTTAACTCACGTGATTTTTTCCAAAAAAAGAATACAACACGAGGACTTCCCAGGAGGTCACCCATCCCAGTACTACTCTCGCCCAAGCAAGCTTAACTGCGGAGATCTGATGAGATCTCGTGCTTTAGTGCTGGTATGGTCACACTCGTACTATTAGTTTGCCGACATCTTTTTAGATTACACGGGACGCTGACGTCCGATTTTGGCTTTCTATTCTCTTGGCGTAATTCAAGCCCCGAAATAAAATTTATTTCTTTCTAAATGATTTTCTGAAACACTGGCGCAACACGACGGCTTCCCAGCGCGCCGCCAATCCCTTCGCGTCTCCGGCACAAGCAAGCTTAACTCACGTGATTTTTTCCAAAAAAAATGCAACTCGAGAACTTCCCAGGAGGTCACCCATCCTAGTACTACTATCGCTCAAGCACGCTTAACTCCGAAGTTCTAATGGGATCCAGTGCTCTAGTGCAGGTATGGTCACACTCGTATTGTTTGTTTACCGACGTCTATTTAGATCATCCGGGACGCTGACCCCCGATTTTGGCTTTCTATTCTCTCGACGGAACTCAAGCCCCGAAATAAAATTTATTTCTTTCTCAATAATTTTCTGGAACACCGGCGCAACGCGATGGCTTCCCAGCGCGCCGCCCATCCCTTCGCGTCTCCGGCTCAAGCACACTTAACTCACGTGATTTTTTCCAGAAAAAAGAATACAACAGGAGGACTTCCTAGGAGGTCACCCATCCCAGTACTACTCTCGCCCAAGCACGCTAAACTGCAGAGTTCTGATGGGATCCGGTGCTTTAGTGCTGGTATGGTCTCACTCATACAGTTTGTTTACCGACGTCTATTTAGATTACACGGGACGCTGTCGCCCGATTTTCACTTTCTATTTTCTTGATGGAATTCACGCCCCGAAATAAAATTTATTTCTTTCTAAATGATTTTATGGAACACCGGCGCAACGCGACGACATCCCAGCGCGCCGCCATCCCTTCGCGTCTCCGACCCAAGCAAGCTTAACTCACATGATTTTTTTCAAAAAAAATGCAACACGAGGACTTCCCAGGAGGTCACCGATCCCAGTACTACTCTCGCCCAAGCACGCTTAACTGCGGAGTTCTGATAGGATCCGGTGCTTCAGTGCTAGTATGGTCGCACTCGTACTGTTAGTTTGCCGACGTCTATTTATATTACACGGGGCGCTGACGCCCGATTTTGGCTTTCTAATCTCTTGACGGAATTCAAGCCCCGAAATATAATTTATTTCTTTCCAAATGATTTTTTGGAACACCGGCGCAACGCGACGGCTTCCCAGCGCGCCGCCCATCCCTTCGCGTCTCCGGCTCAAGCAAGCTTAACTCACATGATTTTTTTCAAAAAAAGAATGCAACACGAGAACTTCCCAGAAGGACACTCATCCCAGTACTATTCTCGCCCAAGCATGCTTATCTGGGGAGTTCTGATGGGATCCGGTGCTTTAATCCTGCTATGGTCGCACTCATATTGTTAGTTTGCCGACGTCTATTTAGATCACCCGGGACGCTGACGCCCGATTTTGGCTTTCTATTCTCGTGACGGAATTCAAGCCCCAAAATAAAATTTATTTCTTTCTAAAAGATTTTATGGAACACCGGCGCAACGCGACGGCTTCCCAGCGCACCGCCATCCCTTCGCGTCTCCGGCCCAAGCAAGCTTAACTCACATGATTTTTTTCAAAAAAAGAATGCAACACGAGGACTTCCCAGGAGGTCACCCATCCCAGTACTAGTCTCGCCCAAGCACGCTTAACTGCGAAGTTCTGATGGGATCCGGTGCTTTAATGCTACTATGGTCGCACTCATATTATTAGTTTGCCGACGTCTATTTAGATCACCCGAGACGCTGTCGCCCGTTTTTGGCTTTCTATTCTCTTGACGGAATTCAAGCCCCGAAATAAAATTTATTTCTTTCTAAAGAATTTTCTGGAACACCGGCGCAATGCGACGGCTTCCCAGCGCGCCACCCATCCCTTCGCGTCTCCGGCCCAAGCCGCTTAACTCACGTGATTTTTTCAAAAAAAAGAATGCAACACGAGGACTTCCCAAGAGGTCACCCATCCCAGTACTACTCTCGCCCAAGCACGCTTAACTGCGGAGTTCTGATGGGATCCGGTGCTTTAGTGCTGGTATGGTCGCACTCGTACTATTAGTTTGCCGACATCTTTTTAGATTACACGGGACGCTGACGTCCAATTTTGGCTTTCTATTCTCTTGACGAAAT
This sequence comes from Apostasia ramifera, assembly GCA_019297695.1. Classification (NCBI taxonomy): domain Eukaryota; kingdom Viridiplantae; phylum Streptophyta; class Magnoliopsida; order Asparagales; family Orchidaceae; genus Apostasia; species Apostasia ramifera. Next base: position 9,604 of record JAEMOT010000821.1, read on the forward strand.
TCAAGCCCTGAAATAAAATTTATTTCTTTCTAAATGATTTTCTGGAACACCGGCGCAACGCGACGGCTTCCCAGCGCGCCGCCCATCCCTTCGCGTCTCCGGCTCAAGCAAGCTTAACTCACATGATTTTTTTCAAAAAAAGAATGCAACATGAGGACTTCCCAGGAGGTCACCACCGATCCTATTACTACTCTCGCCCAAGCACGATTAAATGCAGATTTTTGATGGGATCCGGTGCTTTAGTGCTGGTGTGGTCGCACTCGCATTATTAGTTTGCCGACGTCTTTTTACACCACCAGAGACGCTGACGCCCGTTTTTGGCTTTCTATTCTCTTGACGAAATTCAAGCCCTGAAATAAAATTTATTTCTTTCTAAATGATTTTATGGAACACCGGCGCAACGTGACGGCTTCCCAACACGCAGCCCATCCGTTCGACGCTCCCGCGCAGGCACGCTTAACTCACGTGATTTTTTTCAAAAAAATAATGCAACACGAGGACTTCCCAGGAGGTCACCACCGATCCTATTACTAGTCTCGCCCAAGCACGATTAAATGCAGATTTTTGATGGGATCCGGTGCTTTAGTGCTGGTGTGGTCAAACTCGCATTATTAGTTTGCCGACGTCTTTTTAGACCACCCGGGATGCTGACGCCCGATTTTGGCTTTCTATTCTCTTGACGGAATTCAAGCCCCGAAATAAAATTTATTTCTTTCTAAATGATTTTATGGAACACCGGCGCAACGCGACGGCTTCCCAACGAGCCGCCCATCCCTTCGACGCTCCCGCCCAAGCACGCTTAACTCATATGATTTTTACCAAAAAAAGAATGCAACACAAGGACTTCCCATGAGGTCTCCCATCCTAGTACTACTCTCGCCCAAGTACGCTTAACTGTGGAGTTCTAATGGGATCCGGTGCTTTAGTGCTGGTGCGGTCACACTCGTATTATTAGTTTGCCGACGTCTATTTAGATCACATGGGATGCTGACGCCTGATTTTGGCTTTCTATTCTCTTGACGGAATTCAAGCCCCGAAATAAAATTTCTTTCTTTCTAAATGATTTTATGGAACACCGGCGCAACCCGACGGCTTCCCAGCGCGCCGCCCATCCCTTTGGCGCAACCGCCCAAGCACGCTTAACTCACGTGATTTTTTCCAAAAAAAGAATACAACACGAGGATTTCCAAGGATGCCACCCATTCTTGTACTACTCTCGCCCAAGCACGCTTAACTGCAGAGTTCTGATGGGATCCGGTGCTTTAGTGCTGGTATGGTCGCACTCGTACTGTTAGTTTGCCGACGTCTATTTAGATTACACGGGACGCTGATGCCAGATTTTGGCTTTCTATTCTCTTGACGGAATTCAAGCCCTGAAATAAAATTTAATTATTTCTAAATAATTTTCTGGAACACCGGCGTAACGCAACGGCTTCGCAGCGCGCCGCCCATCTCTTCGCGTCTCCGGCCCAAGCCAGCTTAATTCGCATAATTTTTTCCAAAAAAAAAATGCAACACGAGGAATTCTCAGAAGGTCACCCATCCCAACACTACTCTCACCCAAGCACGCTTAACTGCGAAGTTCTGATGGGATCCGGTGCTTTAGTGATGGTATGGTCGCACTCGTACTGTTAGTTTGCCGACGTCTATTTAGATTACATGGGACGCTGACGCTCGATTTTGGCTTTCTATTCTCTTGACGAAATTCAAGTACCGAAATAAAATTTATTTCTTTCTAAATGATTTTCTGAAACACCGGCCCAACACGATTGCTTCCCAGCGCGCCGCACATCCCTTCGCGTCTCATGCCCAAGAAAGCTTAACTCACATGATTTTTTCCAAAAAAAGAATGCAACACGAGGACTTCCTAGGAGGTCACTCATCCCAGTACTACTCTCGCCCATGCACGCTTAACTGCAGAGTTTTGATGAGATCCGGTGCTTTAGTGCTGGTATGGTCGCACTCGTACTATTTGTTTGTCTACGTCTATTTAGATTACACGGGACACAGACGCCCGATTTTGGCTTTCTATTCTCTTGACGTAATTCAAGCCTCGAAATAAAATTTATTTCTTTCAAAATGATTTTATGAAACGCCGGCGCAACGCGACGGCTTCCCAGCGCGCCGCCCATCCCTTTGCGTCTCTGGCCCAAGCACGCGTAACTCACGTAATTTTTTTCAAAAAAAGGACGCAACTCGAGGACTTCCCAGGAGGTCACCCATCCTAGTACTACTCTCGCCCAAGCACACTTAATTACGGAGTTCTGATGGGATCCGGAGCTTTAGTGCTGGTATGGTCGCACTCATATTGTTAATTTGCCGATGTCTATTTAGATCACACGGGACGCTGACGCCCGATTTTGGCTTTCTATTCTCTTGACGAAATTCAAGCCCCGAAATAAAATTTATTTTTTTCTAAATGATTTTCTGGAACACCGGCGCAACGCAACGGCTTCCCAGCGCGTCGCCCATCCCTTCGCGTCTCCGGCCCAAGCAAGCTTAACTCACATGATTTTTTCCAAAAAAAGAATAAAACACGAGAACTTCCCAGGAGGTCACCCATCCCAGTACTATTCTCGCCCAAGCACGCTTAACTGCAGAGTTCTGATGGGATCCGGTGCTTTAGTGCTGGTAT
>JAEMOT010000822.1:0-18652 GCA_019297695.1 Apostasia ramifera
ATATATATATATATATATATATAAGGTTTGTATTGATATATCCTTTTAAAATTTGAAAAATATTTGAAGAATAATTATGGGATGCAAATCGAAGTATAAGGAATTAGATCATGCAAAGACTAAAAATTAATGAATTACTAATTTAAGTAAAATTTGTGGAATTGTTAATATTTTATTTCTTTATTTTTTTTTTTGAAACAATTATTGTATCTAACTATATGTTTTAATTTAATCCGTAGGTGTTTTAAATATATTCATATGAGAAAAAAGTGATACCTCATGAATATATCGTATTGCTTAAATTTATTTACTTGTTAGTTTTTTAATTCTTTTTATAAGAATTCGAAATATGTTTATATTTACATGATAAAGTCATGAGGCAAAAGAATATAAGGTAAAATTTACATATATGATAAGATTATTTAATAGATTCAGTGGCACAAATTTAAAGTAATTAACTTTTAGTTTTAAGTAAAAGTCATTAACTATTAGTTTTAAGTAAATACCGTCATTTGTGTTTATTATGTAATTTTTTTTTTGGGATATTTTGACATCATTTAGTTCGAGTTTTTTTTTAAATAAAAAAAAATATTTTTTAAATTTAATATTAAAAATTTTTATTTTAATATTAAAAAATACATAAGATATGAAATAAAGTTGATTCTAAGATTTGTATTTGTGTTGGATATGCGATAAACTTGATTTTTACAGTTAAAATTTGTAATGGATCAAAAAAATATCATAAATCAAACGAGACCTTTGTAGTTCAGTTTTGCTTCTTCAATTTAATGAGTTAACTTCAAACTTAATGTGTTTTCATCAAGTGTAATTTAAAAAATTTTAATATATATTTATTTATAAACATATATATACATATATATATATATATATATGAGGAATTAAAATTGTTCAAGAAATGGAATTGAAATGGAAACATAAATAATACGTAAATATCAATTAATATCAAATTTACAATAATATACAAATAAAAATCCATTAAAATAACTTAATAGCTTTTTTTTTTGAAATCTATTATTTGAATAAAAATTTCAAACTAGAAATTAAAAAGAAATGAGAAGAATTAACAGGAGAATTATGAGACGATGGGAAGCATAGAAATGAGAAGGAATTTCTCTTGAGATTGCACTAAAAGGAGAAAAGAAGAGCTGAGATAAGCTGCTAACCGTCTTAGGGGAGATGCCTTGTTGGGAAGAGCTAGTCAAATAGAACTAGTAGTCACAGGCAAACAGTAGGTGAATAATATTTAGCGAGCTTGAGAACTTTAGAGTTAGGAAATTAGAACCTCTTTCTCACCATAAATGAAGATATTTATAGTGAGAAAGGTAATAGATGAAATTAGGTTAGTTAGGTGGCTCTTATTAATGAGTTAAGGGCTAAGCAAAGTGGGCAGGCCTCCTCATACTGCCTGATAATCCAAGCATTAGCAACAAGCACCGCCCCTTTGCCCCTATGAGGGTGTTACATCATAGGGTAAGGTCATAATAGGACAGAAGTTTATTAATTATTTATCTGTTCAACCTCGTTATTCGATTGATCTTGAATCGTTTGACTGTTGAGCTCAACCCAAGAGAGTCCATAGAGTTTATTTTGGAACGTTGTTCGAGCGACCTGTCAGAGAATTAAGTTAAACTTATTCACGTATCATGGTTGGATGACATGGAAGTCTTTCTCTTAACATCTATGGCCTTAGAACTTAGAAAAGCCGCAAGCCGGCACAAGGTCATAACTTGCAAGCCAGGGCATCCTCTGCTAGGGGTCAAGGGTTACACGTGTTCAAAATTTGCTCAAAATTTATCTGAATTTTACTTGAGTTAAATTTTACTCAATTTTTTAAAACCTGCAAGTGAACTTACTCGTAATGAAATTAATTCAATTTATAATTACCTTAATATTTATATAATAATATATATTTAAGATATATATATATATATTATAATTTAAGGAATTAATACATAAATATATTATATAGCACACATATAAATTTAATCAAAACAATTAATGTACACTCTATCTAAATTTGAGTATAATATTAAAAATTGTGCTCATTCAACATGAAAATCAAAAATTAAATTTTAATCGGCTCAATTTAAACTCGATTAGAACTCAAAAAAGATTTAAATTTGAGCTTGTCTGCCTTACTACTGCCTGATAAATCCAAATACAACATGTTAATATCCCTTTATACATTGCTGTATTCAAAATTCATCTGTCATATTAATTATTCATTGAAGGTAGAATTGGTCACAATATTTTATTCCATTTTATAACTAAATATTATATATAGTAAGATCATTATTCAAATCCATTATAAATTCTTTTTTTATTCAAAATCCATTATAAATTCAAAGTTGAAGACAATTGACAAAGATATAATTTTGTTTGAGTTGTAAATTTTTTTTTGTAGTTATAGATTGATTGCTAAAAAAGGAATGACGCCGAGTCGAGTCAAATTTGAGCAAGTCATTTTTCGGTAGCAATCAAAATTTTTGATTCTATATCGAATTTAGTTAATTAAATTAATTAAACTCTTCAAAATAAATTTAACTTGATTAAATTTTATTTTTTTCAAGCTAATTGTCTTGAGCATAACTACTACTTTAAATACTTTTATAGATTACGTACAATAGTATAAATTGAAATATATATTTATATAGATATTTACAAACATGTCACAAATTTTAATATCGTGTACATTATAATAATAATAAATGTGAATTATACATGTTTCATATCTTTTAAATTTAACAATTTGAGCTACAATTTATTTACGAAAAATATATCACTTATCAAAGAACTAAAAAGCTATAGAAAATTTATCTAAAAAAAATATTTTGTTAAATTGACTGTCAAAGATAATGTTGTCAAATATTTTTAATGAAATATGAACTTTTATCATGTGTAAGTTTTTAAAAAATTATTTATCATGTGTATATATGTATAGTTTTTGTTTTTTGATATATTATCATGTGTAAAAGTTGAGATATAAAGAATTTTTTATATTAAAAATCTAGCTAGTAGAAATTTTTTTTAGGTACCTCAAAAATTGCAAATATTTCTTTTGTAATAAATATATGTGTTTTACTGATCTGACCCAAACCAACCCATGTACATCCACTGACCCGATACCGACCCACGTTTATTCAAGTCAAGGTAGGTGTAGCCATTTGTGTAGCGAAAAGAGGGCTGGCTCGCACGTGCGTGGGGCCGTGTGGCCATGTGAAGCTGTGCGGAGATCTCAATATGGGCTGTGGAGCTGTGGAATGAAGATTACCCATTGATTAATATCCAACGTCGTCATGAAATTACATAAAATAACCAAAAAAAAAAAACATCGTCACGAAAAATCAACATTAATATCATTTAAAATTTTAACAATTAAAAAAAAATTAACTGAAATTAGAGTCCTGAGTTTACTTTTCATTTTAAAGATTTTATATACGATTTAAAAACAAAATAATATCAGAAATTAAATAATCAAAAACTGTCAAAAGTAATTAACTAAAGTTCTGTTTGGCGCGAGGACCAAATCAGGACCAAAATGATATTAATTTAAAAAATAATAATAATAATAAATAAATAAATTTTTTTAATTATTCTATACAAATTCTAATATAAAAAAAATATTATTTTACTTCACATACTCAATAATTTTTAATAAAAATATATATTTTATTTCACATCCTAGACTAAATATTCGAATCGAGTATTTTGATCTAAGATGTAAAATAAAATTTTTTATTAAAAATTATTGAACATGTAAAGTAAATAATTTTTTTTATATTAAAATTTGTGTAGAATGATTAAAAATTTTTATTTATTATTATTATTATTTTTTAAATTAGTATCATTTTAGTCCTGATTTAGTCCTTGCACCAAACAGAGCCTAAAAGTTAATATTATGAGTCTGAAAATAGCCAAATATTTTTAGTAGATATTAACAGCGAGACGTTTCATAATAGAAGTTAGCAGTCTCTCACCAATTATTAACCAAATATCAGCATAACGGAAAGAGTGACTCGGATAAAAGAAAAGTCAAATAAAATCTCAAGTGTCACACCTCAGAATGGCCAAAAATATCACCAGCGCAGTACGTAGTAGTTAAGACATAGCAAAGATACACGAGTTGTATAGTTCACGATATGGTTACGTAAAATATATCGAAGCTAGTTCACTGTTACACAAAGTATAAGGCCAATCAATCCTCAGAGCATAAGAAGTGATACCGAAAAATATATCGAGACTCAGCGGAGAGCCATCCTTTGCATCCATGTCAAGTACTGTTGATGTGCAGCTTAAAAAAGGATTGTTCGCACGTGTGTGGGGTCGTGTGGTCGTGTGAGCTGTGCCGAGAATTCAATATGGAGCAGTAACCATAATTAACACAGTAAATTAGATGTTGATTAATATTTAATATCGTTTGCCATCTCAAATATCAAATCAAATATTTGATTATAGTCCTTAATTTTTCAATAATTTTCACTTTTACATAATTCCAAATACTGAATTTAATATTTAATAAATGAATTTTATGAATTATATGTGATATTCCTACTAACAAATTAAGGTAGAACTTTTTGAGAATATAAAATTACATCAACCCATAAAAGGTTTTTTTTTTTTTTTTTTCATTTGAAGGCAATTAATTATTGAAAAGCATATTTGCATACAAGCATATATGTGCTGGTTTTTTGTATTATATGTTTCTAAAATATGTTAATATGAAAATGTGCCATTTAATTTAAGCTTTGCACGTTCATTGAGGACATATTAAAAAGTTAGAAATTCAATGATTACTCGAAAGTCAAAAAGGGAGTTGTTCATAAAGCAATATAATATTCTATCGCAAAGTCATCCATTAAGGTAGAATAACTCGAGCTATCTCATGAACAGACTTGTTAGGAGATAATTTGAAGCCCATTGTAGCAACAGTGGGTCTTACACTTAATTTACACTTTTATTGTAGACATATGTCAGCATTGAATTAATTAAAAATTAAAAAATAAAAAATTGTTCCGTGAGGCTACGCAAATGTCTTATATCCTAGTCTACTAACAAGATATCTCATGGTCAAACTCATTTGAAAATAAACCAAATTCCATCTTAATCGAAATTGGTCTCACACCTGACATTTTCATGTACTTCTTGATATGTGGACATGAGTTAGAAATCAATACAAGTTTGTTCTATACTTAAAAATCTCAATACGATGACCTCCCATAGATTGTCTCGATCTCATCGCACATGAATGTCGGAGTTTTACTAGGGTTAGATAGTTAATAGTAAGGTGTCATGTAGTTTCACTTTTAGGTGCAAAGTCAATAGAATGTCACTCGATATATCATAAGAGTCTATAATCATCATAGAGAAAATCTATTTGATGGAGACATCACCTTATAGTAAATCTCAGTGGATGACAACTTTATTTTTCAAAAATTTCTTCATTAAATATATAAATATATTCCAAAAATCTCAAGTCTCTAAATCGCTTAAAACATTTTTAAACATGGATGCTTTTTCAAAGATATAGCCTTCTTGCTTTCTTATTTTAATTCTTGTAAAGTTACTTTCCCAATTAGTTTTACAATATCTTCAAAGGGGATATTAGATAATGCATTTTGTATTTAAAAAAAATAAAGAATATAATCAGAATGTCATGTTATATTTATGTGGTTCAGATAAATCCTCATATATTTACAAAGCCAAGGCAAGTCAAAGAAATGAGTAAAAAATATCTGATAGTGGCTAATATACATAAGATGTAAGTACAAAGAAAATAAAAGTAGGAAATATTCTTTAATTTTCGTTGAAGTTATGTTGGTAGTATTCTTATTCTTGTGCATTTAAGGGAGAAAAAATCCCTATTTATGGAGGAAGGAGATGGCTAGCAAACGGAAGCTGCATGTCCTCAAACACATATCCTTTGAAAACTATTAGGTGATTCGCACCTGAATGTATACGCCATATGTCTTATAATCTGTTAGAGATTGTTGAGGCCTTACTATGATTTGATACTCTTTAATGGTAACAAGGGGATAGTGATTATAGAGAATAAATTTTTATTGAAAAAAATATATTTTTTGTAGAAGGCATACTTAATATGGATATGAATAATTAGAAGATGAGTCCTACAACTAAGAGAGTGAAGAATTTTGTTGGAGTTAAAATTTTCATGTAGTACATTTTTTTGTTTGGTAAAATTTTTTGGCTTATTATTGACAATTTTTATTAGTATGAACATCATTTACTTAACATGACTATTTCCTTATTTAATTTGAATATTTTATTTTTTTGGAGTAAAATAATATTTATATTAAATAAACTTTATATGAATAGTTCCATTTAGGTCTCCGAGGTTTGCTTACTTGACTATAAAGACTTACAAATCTCAAAATATATTATTTAGCAGCTTTAATGTACAGTTCTATGCACTGGGTGTACAGTGAGCTCAACTTACCTATTATAACTAACATATTAGCTCTAATTTCAGTATTGAGGTATTATCTTACTGTACTTGGTTAAAAAAGTGTTTGATTTAATGTTATTTTGATATTATATTATATTATTTAGAAAAAATAATTATTTAATTTAATAATTTATATAGATAATTTTGTAAAAATATTATAAAATTATTACTAAAAAAAATATCAAAATTTTTAGATAATATTACATCACATCAATATCATATCGAATCAAAATGTTCCTTAAATTACTTTTAGTCACCAGAGGTTTAAATATATAAGGAATAAACTGGCCTTTTTTTTTTAAACTTTCTTCGATATTTTATTAAATCATTAAATAAGACATTTATGCATTTACTGTATTTTAGTTAAGGAGGAGTTTGATTAAATATTATTTAATATTATATTATATTATTAAAAATAATAATTATTTGATTTAATTATANCATATAGAAATTATAATTTATGCACAAATCTTGGTACAAAATTATAATATATATATATATATAATAAAAATTATAATTTTTACATAATTTTTATGTTTAATATGTAATATTAAAAATTTAAATATTAAATAAATAAAATGATTAAATTTCATATATCCCAACATAATAACTAACTTTATATCATACTCTCATACACCCCAACATAATAACTAACTTTACTTCACATCATTCACTATTTTTAATAAAAAAAATCTCTATCTAAATTTAATTTTAACCTTATTAAATTTAACTTTACAAACAAATAGACTCTTAATGGCATATATTTTTTTCTTTCTCAATGCCACACTAAAGCGCTGATTTATCCTAAAATCAATTCACGTCTCGCAGATGTCTCCTTTCCTTGCTACCACTTAAATATCAATATTTTAGAATTTTTACTCAAAATATATTTAAATATCCTTAAAATAATATGATGAACGACAGAGATTTTTTGTAATCTAACTATAGTTAGGTTATTAGAAAATTATGATTACTCATTATAATAGAAATAAGTTAAAGTGTGTTTATGTAAGATTTTATAATGTTTTGAGTGTGCATAGCGTAATTAACTTATAATGAATGGGTAATATATAAATAAAGTTAAATGTGTGGCATGTAAGTAATTATTCCATTTTAATTTTGTATTTAAAACACAAACTTAAAGTTTTAGAAGATATTGGATTTGATTGAACGAACCTTAAAATTGCAAATAATTTATTCCCTATATAGAGCTATAAGCACTTGGTGACAGCTCTTATCAAAAAAAAAAAAAATGTTAACAATTTGTCCAATATCTGAAAATATAAGAATTACTTAGACGTATTTAAGGTGTAACATCCAGACAAAAATTATTTTTAATGAGGTTTCATTTAATTTGATGCAACTTTTAAGGCTAGAGAAGTTATTGGGTTCGAACGCCGCACCGTCTGGAACCCAATCAGAGGGCGCCACGTATGCCATACAGCTACGACTTGAGAGTTCTAATACTTAACTTTATAATTTTGCACACATTTGGTTCAAGCTTTTTTTCAAGATCAGAGAAAAAAAATTATTTTTTAAATTTAATGAAAGAAAAATTTATTTTAATATTAGACAGCGTGTAAAATGTGAAATATTTTAAATTTTAATATTTATATTTGTATTAAATATGAAATAAAATTAATTTTTATAGTTAAAATTTGTGTTGGGTAAAAATTTCTTCTCCAACCAAACGAGGCAAAAAAGTTCCTTAAGTTCATGCTATTACTAGTAGTAATCCATTTAAACATCTAAAGTAGATCTATAATTTTATGTAATTACGTTTATAAAAGTAAAAACATACTATTCGGATACTTTTCGCTCAAATTTTTTTTCATGTGTGTATTTTTAATTATTTCTATTAAATTTAATTGTCAAGTTGCTATTATAAAAAAAAATAAAAATATATATAAATTAAAACTATGTTAAGCATTTTTAATTCTTGTTATAACTTAAAAATTTTTGGATGCATTTAAATACATGATATATGAAACTGTCATATTTATTTATTAGATATTAAAAATATAAATATTACTTTAAATACAACTTAAATATATTAATATTATGCGCTCGACATTATAGTGTCTATTCATCACTTACTATCGAATCTAACTATGATTTTTCACATAAATATTTTAAAAATAAATAACAGAAGTTAATAAGTATTATTCAATAATTAGAAAATATTAGTAATATCATGTATTAATATTATGTATCAAAATATTAAAGTGATATTCCTAATATTTTTATATTACTAAATAAAATTTAATATTTATTATTGATTTATAAAATTTTTATGTAAATAAATTATACTTTGTAACTAATTTAACAATGATTGACGGCTAATATTATGATAATTAAATTGAGTCAGATAGAAGATAACGAATAAATATCACACCGTGGAATATATAAGATTAATGTGTTTAAAATATTTTTAAAATAATTTTTATATTTTTAATATTTAATAAGTAAATACGATAATTTTATGTAATATATATGTAAATCTCAAATTATAATTTTAAAGTTGGGACCTATAAATGCCCAAAATCATTATGCAAGAGTTATGCTTCAAAGCTATACTTCTATATAACCCTGTGCTTAAGGCAGTAGGTAAACTTGGCAGAATGATTGCAAGGTGGATTTAAGACCTTTCATTTCGAATGATTTTTGTGTCGTCTTATGTTATTTTTTTGACATGACTATTAGAAATCGTGTCTAATGCGTGATTCGTAACTACTGATTTCTAAGTTAACTAAATGTAGAGCTCAAATGTCTTCACAAAATTTTAAATTAATAATAAAAAAATATTTTGTAAGTTTTATTTAATATTATTATAATGCGCGAGAACCCTCAATGTTATGTAATTAAACATAAAGTATCATCACACAAAGTGTTAAGACGAGAAACAATCAGATTTTTTACGTGGAAAATCGGCTGAGCGGAAAAACCACGACTCCTTTCGGGGAGGCTTTTAAAAATCACTAGAATCACTCTTTTTTTGAGTTACAGTAAGGAAGCTGAGTGGATTTGGGGTAGAAGTATTTTCTTAGGTCCAGCCTCTCTAGCTTTTCCCATTACAGTGAGGTATTTATATCCTGGTCTACTCTATAGAGTCATTTCAGCAGAATGGACCTCAGCTCTAGTTACGGCCCATCAATATCCGGAGGGGGGGCCACTTCCTGGCCCTTGCTGTACAATGTATGGATAGTACGATCTGACGGCGGGAGAGTTCATACCTACAAAATTAATTTTATTTTAAAAATTCTAAAAAAATTTAATTATTTGGTGGAAATCAGGAGTGTCTTTTATAACCAATTTATATTATTGATATAATTATATATATATATACATATACATATATGTAAATTTTATTAATTATATCAATATATGTACAGAATGCAAACTTGACGTTTAACATAGTATTTTTATAAAATGAATTAAATCAACAATATTTTCAGATATCGTACAGGAATGTTAAACATTAACATATAATTTAATAATATTATTTAATATTAATATACTAGCATTTTTTCTTTTTAGTTTTATACCTAGATGTCAAATTATGATGATAGTACGATTTAAACTTGAAATTTCTAGCATTCATACAAACTCTGTTCCTATCAAACTATAATTTATTAAATTATTTATTATAATAATTATTGATGTAAAAAATATGTCAAAATAGAATGAAATAAAATGATAATTTTAACGTAAAAATTCGAGTATCCAGGGGGAAAACCATGATATCATCTAGGCGATTTTAATTCACTAATCGAATCTCTTCTTTTACAAAGCTTGAGGGTCTCTAAATAGAAACTAAATAAGAGAATGAGTACAAGAAATAAGGAGAGAGAGAGAGAGAGAAGCAATTCAGCCAGAGAGAGAGTGTCTCCTCCTCTCCTTATTTATAGTTTAGAGAGTAGGGGACATAATGGGTACAGTCTACTACATCTGGCACTTATTCCTGCAAAGGACAATTAGACAGTGAACTCCATGCTGCCTTAAGTACTAAGTTAACATGGTAGTATGAAGGGCACGATCTAGTGATATCTCCTTGAAAAGCTGTTCGACTAGAGCTGTTCGATTAGAAGTGTTAGAGAATGTTCTAATCATAATATTAACAATATGTTTAATAGTGATATTAATGAAACATGCATGTGATATTTGATAAAAAGTATTTTTAAGTATTTATTAGTAAACAATATTGATATTATACTAAAAAAACAATGATATATTTTTCTAAACTATTAATAGCCAAATCAAGTATACCTAAGTTAATTACAATTATTTTTCAATTTTTTGAAATACAAAATTTTTTCAATAATAATATTATCAAACACAAATTTTAACCTATCGGAAAGGAGCACTTTTACATTCAAATTAAAAAATAAGCTGACATAACCATCAGGAACTTAAGAAACAGAAATAAAAAAAATTTTAAGTAAATTTTGAGCCATATAAAAGACCTAATTATGTCAAATATGTAAAAAATATAGATATTATAAAATAGAAAAATTGTCTACTATTTTTATAATTTCAAGAATCCAACAACATTAAATATAAAATGAGATATCTTACAGATTAATATTTAATAAATTATATCTTACATACATAATATATATATAAATCACTTCTATACTATAATTGTGAAATATTTAATATGATACTTTTTAATAATTTATGATTTGCATGGTTTTAAAAAAGTGTATAAGATATAATTTATCAAATATAAATATATAAAAGGGTAAATTGCATAGAGCTCCTGAGATTAGAATGATACTGCAAATAGGTCCCATATTTTAAAAAGCATAGATTTGGGTCTCCAAGTCTGTGTTTGCGCTACCGTTTGGTCCCACGTTTGAAATTTGCTGATTTTTTACTATTTTACTCTCAGATTTATTACTCATTCTTGACATTATTTTAAAGTATTTTGAGAGAATTATAAGGGCATTTTGGTCCATATAAATATGACTAACAGTCAAATTTAACCGTTACTGTCTAATTGAACCATCCTAAACTAACGGACCAAATGATAGCGCAAACACAAACTCGAGATCCAAATATAAGTTTTTCAAAATGTAGGACCTATTTACAGCGTTATTCTAACTTAAGAGCCCCCTGTGCAATTTACCCTATATAAAATATAAAATAACAACTTTATATTGAAGTGTAGGTAAATATCTCATATGAAATTGGGTTCAGCTAAAGTCATATTTAGAAGTTAGGTATTCATACGTAATTTACCCAGGAAATGAATACTGCTGCTCGGCTGCGGCCGACCCAAATTGTCACCCGAATAATGTGTCAGGTGTGCCGCCGAGGTACGCAGGTTAGAATCTGGGTGAGAAGAGATGGGCACCGCAGGAGACGATCGCGCCGCAAGCAGCGCTGCCACGTGTTTGTTAGACTTCGGAGGTCGGTGGTCCCCGCCAGCATGGAGCGTGCGGACGACCGTACACCGGCGGGACCCGCACGTGCTGGAAGGGAGGTGGTGGGTCCCACGCTTGGCTGCGTGCATCCGAAGCCAACTTCCACGAACCCCTGTTTGGCTGCATGCTGCTGGCGTGACACCATTCTCTCTAAAGCGAAACAGAATCAAAAACTCAGTTTTTTTTTTTTTTTTTTATAAAAATCTAATAACACATCTGGGATTCTATTCCATATTATTTATTTTTATAGACATATTATTATTTCCTATAACAAATTAAAGATATAAGATTTCAGAGTTTTATTATGATAAAAAAAATTCAGGATTTTATATGTATTATTTGTGTCATTTAGAGATTTCGCTATTTACTGTAAAAAAAAATTCTAATAACACATCTGCAATTCTATTCTATATTATTCATTTTTTATAGACATATTATTATTTCATATAACAAATTAAAGATATAAGATTTCAGGGTTTTATTATGATAAAAAAAATTCAGAATTTTATATGTATTATTCGTGTCATTTAAAGATTTTGTTATTTATTGTAAAAAAAAATTCTAATAACACATCTGCGATTCTATTTCATATTATTCATTTTTTATAGATATATTGTTATTTCGTATAACAAATTAAAGATATAAGATTTTAGGATTTTATTATGATAAAAAAAATTCAAGGTTTTATATGTATTATTCGTGTCATTTAGAGATTTTGTTATTTACTGTAAAGATATTTATTTAAGTTATGAGATTCAAGATCTTATATGTAATACTCATTTTATATAAAAATTATGCTATTTAGTATAGGTATTTGCTTGTCCTATAATTTTTTTTTACATTAATTTAGGCAACAAAGTAAAAAAAAGTTTATACAGAGCAAAAAGTATAGTCAATAATACAGGGCTTAAAAATTCATACAATGCCACAAATTACCATATTAGTATTTCGGATTCTATAATCATATAGCCCTTTTGTTATCATATAGTTCGATATATTTCTCAATTTTAAGCCCACATAAATTTTTCTTTGTGATTAAATTTTAATGGTTTAGTTGTTATCATAAATTTTATTATATTCAGTCTATATTTTTATAAGTTATATATATATTTTTATGCAAAATATATATTTTTATAAGTTTCCTTTGCATATTAATATTTCGTATATATTTCTTATTTCGTATATATTTTTATAAGCTTTCTTTTCATTTATCACAAAAAATCTCAAAAATAATATAAATAACACAATCAGATTGTGTAGTTTTTCGAGATGCCATTAACACTAGCATTTCATATTCATATGAAAAAAAAAAATTCTAAACGCTACCAAGAGGGCAACTAGCCCTTTTTTTTAAATTATTATTATCATGTCCTGACCTGCTAATATAAAATTAAATAGCAGTTCAACAAAAGAACTATTAACAATAACAAATAATAATCTAATTTATTACTCATTACTTCCTACAAATAAATCATCTAAAAGAAAATACTAATATAGCTTTGAGAATATAAGTTTAAATACAGTAATATATCAAACAATACTATCTAACTATAGTTAAATGTCTAATCATAACTCAACTTGTTGTCTCTCTTGTGATGTCTGCGCAGAATTTCTAAATGAACAAAGGATGAGTTTTTACGATCTCAATAATCACCAGATCATATGAACATGCTCACTCAACATACAAATGTATATCGATATGACATAATAAAAATATATAATATACTATTTACATAATCTGTAATAATTAATGTGCTATATATTATGTTATAGTTATGTACATATGTAATGATTTTTTTATTTTTTGAATGATTCTTGACAAGCTTTGTCATATTCCATAATTCTATCTCAATAAATTTTGTGATACCTATATTATATAAATAATAATATGAGGTGTATATTCCAAATTTAATCCAGAAATTTTTCAGAATGCCTCCTTTGGGTCTACAAGAATAAGCTCAATCATATCGATACCTCATTTTTAGTTGTTCTAATATGATCATTATATTTTTAAAATGATTTGTAATCAATATCATGTCACATATTCTTGTATCACATTATTTGAATATTAATATATATCATAATAAATATATCTAATCATTATATATGAATATAAGTATGATAAGCAATCTGAATAAAATGTAAATTATCACAATAATATGTTTCATTTTAAACATAGCGATTTATAAGCTCATATAGTCAAACCAATGAATAAATTATCAATAACATGTTAAATTCTATAAAAATTTAAAGAATTGAATAAAATATAATTTATTCATAAAACAACAAAAGAAAATCGATTCATTCTAAATCATATGAACCGGATCCCCTTACTTCAAATTTAAATTAATGTCTTACTTCAAATTTAAATTAATGTATGTGAAAATTAATTAATAGAGCATGTTTATTTAGCTTATTTAAAATCAATCTGATTAATTTTAAATAATTATATTACATCACACATAAAATTTAATATTAAAAATTAATTATATTTTATATGTTATACACATATTAAAATAATAACTAACGTTTATCATATTTTACACACATTTTAAAATAAGAATTAATTTTATTTGATATTTTTCTAAATTTCTAATAAAAAATATTTATTTAAACTTAAATTTAATTCTCTTCCAATTCTTTTCTTTTTGTTTTCCCTGTTTCTGCTTCTCTGGCTGGCCCCACAAATCTATTGATATATATATGTACATGATAATATATGTATTATTAAAATATATAGAAATAATTACCAATATGCCACACAATTTAATTTTATTTATGTCTTACTTATTCATTTTTATTTAATTACGCTATATACACTCAAAATATTATAAAATCTTACATACACATATTTTAATTTATTTTTATTATAATGAGTAATCATAATTTTTCAATAACCTAACTATAGTTAGATTATAAAAATCTGAGCCGTTCATCGTATTATTTTAAGGATATTTAAATATATTTTGAGTGAAAATCCTAAAACCTTAATGTTTAGGTGGCGGCAAAGAAAGGAGATATCCGCGACCTGAATTGATTTTAAGACAAATCGACGCTTTAGTGTAGTATTGAGGAAGAGAAAAATATATACTATTAAGAATAAAAATATAATTTTAATGATTTATTAACAAAATATTTTTTTTCAAATAGAATTTGATTAAGTTTTAACTCAAATATGTGTATGTAAGATTTTATAATATTTTGAGTGTGCATAGCGTAATTAACTAATAATGAATGAATAAAATATAAATAAAATTAAATTGTGTGGTAAGTAATTATCTTAAATATATAATATACATATTATATTAATTAATTAATGACTTAATCCTCTACAAGCCAAGGCAGCCAGCAAGCCTACACTGCCACAAGTTCAGTAATCAAGCTGAAATTACAATTTAGTTTTGGGGGATTTATATGCCCCTTAACATTTCTTTAATTATATATTAAATTTTTTAATTTTATTTTATAATTTGATCCACCGAATTCTTTAAAAACAAAAATTAATAGAATATATGTATTTACAATTAATAATTTATAATATTTTATGTATATATGTTATTGATAATAAATATTTAAATAATTATAATCAACAAAATAAAAATTAAATTTTTTGAAAAGAGCTTAAATATATTATTTTTGGATTAGTAAAGAGCTTAAATTGTAAAATTAAAAATTAAAAAAAATAATATGTAGAAATCAATTAAGAGATATATACGTAAATGCCCCTTTAATTTTTTTATTTTTAAATATATGTCTTATATCATTTATTTTGAATTCATTTTAACTTATTTTAATTATGAAACTTTATTCTATTATGTTATAAAATTATTTTTTGATTAATATTATTTTGATGTTACGTCATATTATTTAGAGAAATAATTATTTAATTTAAGTTATAAAATTATTCTTTAAAAATGATACCTAAATAATATAATATAATAGCAAAATAACGTCAAACCAAATGCCTCTTAAATATTTCTAAAATATCAAAAAGCTACGATTTACATCTAAGTCTTTTTAAAAATTTTTTCTTTCAAACTCTTCATAATAAATTCTGAGTTCATTTTAATTATAATTCAATCTGAATTTATGTTTAGCCAAAGATTCAATAAATGAACACTTTGAATAATTATAATATATTATAGCATGTATTATACTAATTAATTTAATTATTGTGGGATTAGAATTAGTCTCAGATGCAGCCATTTAAAGCATTAGCATATTTTTCAAAATATGTAATGAAATATGTAGATACCCAATAGTATATATTTATTCTTTGATAAACTTTATACGACAAATTCTTGTTAAGAAAGAAAATATTAACTTAATATTCAAATATTTTAATATTTCTTAAATATTTTAAATATTTGTAAATCTATATATCTTAACACTCTAATTGTCCTCCTAGATTCTGTCATTTAATTTATATTCACATATGATTTAATCATATAGATGCATTATTGTAGGTTTTCAATTTTCAAATGAGAAGGATGCACTAGATAGCTAACAACTAGTATAAAATATGTCGAATAAATTTGATATAAATTTTTTAAGAAATTATGTTGAAGGTAGAGCGTTCCTTAGAAGCAATGCACTGTATTATTTTAATACAGTAAAAAGTGTGCAAAAGCTATTGTACCGACTCTCGGGCATAGTGATAAGTGAGCAATAGCTTCCATATCATGAATAGATCTGGGTAAAAAGCTAGTTTAAGATAGTAAGATAAAATTAGAGACTTAGAATATATATACCCTGATTGGCAAGCTAATGAGTTAGTGGATATTATGATTTATAAGAGAAATAAGATTTTATATTTCTAGAAAATGAAATAAATATGAGAGAAAGTTAAAAAAATTAATAGCTTAGCTTTCAAATTTAGGTACTATAATAAGAATAAAACAAAAAATGAAGCGGGTATAATTCTTGACAATAGATTGAAAGATTATATAGTGAAAATTAAAAAGAATAAAAATTAAATTATAAATTTAAAAATTATCAACAATTAGAAAACTATTAATATTTATTAATATTATAAGTGTGTATGTCTCCAAAATAGGTTGAATGCTAGTATTAAAAAAAAATTGAAATAATTTATGAGAGTTGATAAATAAAATCTCTCGGGAGAAGAGAATATTTATCAGAATAGATTTAAACAAATAGAATATAATTTTAGGGAGACTAACAAAGAGTAAAGCTATTTTAAAATTTTTCTTAACTTATAATTTTTTTATTGTTAATATTTTATTTAAGAATAGAGATAAACATATTATCACTTATAAGAATGTAAGATTATTTAGACTATAGAGATTTTAAGGTCATTCTAATCTTTTTTAATGATAGTTGTAAGAATACGATTAATCATATTGATTTTAGCATTCAAAAGAAGAATAGAAATTGCTATTATATTTGGCGTATAAGTACAATTAAAGTTGAGAATACTTTAAAAAAGATAAAGTATAGAAATAGTAAGATAAGATGACATTTCAATAGATGTTTGAAAATATATGGTAGGTAAAATTTCTTTACTCACTAAATTATTTAACCTGATTTTGAAAATTGAAAGAATATCAAATAAATAGAAAAAAGGTATTTTAGTTTCTATTTATAAGAATAAAGACATGTATTAATTAAATTGTGCTAACTATACAAAAGTTAAGTTAATTAATCATACTTTAAAACTTTGAGAGAGTGTGATCGAGAATAGATTACATCGTGATACCTATCACAAATTCAATTTGATTTTTTATATTAAACAGATCTATTATGAATTCTATTCATCTACTGAGATATTTAGGAAGATAAAAAAAAGATTTATATTTATTTTTCATCAATTTAAAAAAATTATGATAAAGTTTCAAGGAAATTGCTTTAAAAAGTTATTAAAAAAAATGAATTTACACTACTTATATTTAAATTATTCAGAATATATTTAGAGGTCGTTTGGTTCAGTGTTATTTCAATATCAATGTTATTTAGATGTCATGTTATCTAAATATCATTGTTATTCATCAATGGATATTTGTTTGGTTCAATGTTATGATATTAGAAAATATAAATGCTATCCAAATAATTTTTATTTAGTTGAAAGTTATTGACATTATAATGACAAATTGATGGTGTTATCTTGAGATGTCGCCCGATTTGGGATGACATCTAGATGTCAGTATGTAATGACATTTTTGTAATTAATTATAATATTATTTAAAGATGTCATTAAATCAAATAATTACTTTTTAAAAATAACATAATATAATATTGAGATAACACTGAACCAAATGCCCCCTTAGTATTTGTGTTGGAAGTGAAATAAATTTAAATTTTACAGTTAAATTTATGTTGAGCTGAAAAAAAAAATCAAATCAAACGAGCCTGAGAAATTATTAAGCAGATCACATAGTTCAGCGAGATGCTATCACACGAATATTTCGCATTCTCATGCGAATCGATCATATAAGTCTGTAAAATATCTCCATATGTTTGACGCATTTTATTTTTTTTTTTATTTTATATGAATCCACTAAAATGCCTGCACAATGCATGCCATTAATTCCCATTTAAAACAAGATGTCAGAAAGATTCACGTGTAAAACATGGATAACATTTTTTTTAAATAAAATGGATAACATTTTTCATGGAATAATAAATCTATACTTAATATTCACTTAATATTCTCTATATTCTTCCCCTCTCTCTCTCTCTCTCTCTCTCTCTCTCTCTCTCTCTCTCTCTCTCTCTCTCTCTC
>JAEMOT010000822.1:28005-43065 GCA_019297695.1 Apostasia ramifera
CACCTTAATTGAAATTTTAAATAAGATAAATAAATTAAAATACATAAATTCATAAATATTTAAATTGTTATTTATATATATTAATTTATTTATAGTATTTAATTAATATATTAATAATATAGTTAAGATCAAGGTTAATTTAGAAATGTAAAGTTCACTATCAAAAAATATGGTGTGAAATATGTGAAATACGTAAAATTTAAATGAATATAGTATAATAGTAGTAATATTTATGAATTGATGATGAAATATGTAATTTCGTATAAATTTTATGTTCTGTATGTAAAAATTCCTATTTTTTTAAATATGTAAATATTATAATTTCAAATGTTGCGTGTAATCGTCGCAAATTAATTAGCGAATCAAAAAAAAAAATCAGAAATTAATTAGAAGTTGTGTGGAGGTCCACTTCAGTGGCGTGGGGCCCACACCGGCAATTAATAAATTGGAAAACTACGGAAATAATACCATCAAGGCTTTCAATGCTACGAGCTGTATGGCTTTAGCTCTCCAACAGTTTCTTTCTCATCGAAGTAATTGAGGATTGGCTTTGAGTCGAGCACAACTTAAAATTAAATTTTTTGATTTAAGATCGCATTTAATTTAAGTCGTCAAAATTTTTGCATGTGCACAACAGAAATTATTATAAACTTCCACATTAAATCTTAAATTTTCTCTCAATTTTATTTACAAATAATCACTTTTATATTTCAATTTTCTTAAATTTTGGAAGGAATAAAAATTTGTTATTGACTCAAAGGCAATTGTGTAATACTATATCCAGAATAATATATATATATATATATATAATTAGTAAAAAAAGCAAGCTGGTAAATTTGGCTTTCAATTAGCTCATCAGCCTTAATTTGTGCACATCCAACTCACTTCTTTTTCAAGTAATGCCCTAATTGTTTGGCAAGCTATACTTAATTAATAAAGAATTTTGTATAAAAAGAAAACTTAGTGTGAATTAATGGTACTCTGATTTTTCTTTAATTTGTTAATAATTTTCTTAAAATATATATGCTAAATAAATTAAGTAAGACTGTATAGTTTGAGTACTTCCCAGAAGATCACCTATCCCAGTGCTATTCTACCCCAAGTACGTTTAACTACGAAGTTGTTAACACGTGGTTCCTGCGCTGCATCCGGACCGAACACGTGGCGCCTAAACTGGCCTTTATTTTGATTTATTAAATTACTGACTCAGCTTCAGGTTTTGACCAGGTCAAACATCGGACGCGAGGATTCAGCCTAACCTCGTTCCCGATATCCCAGGATAAACCTGGTAACATCGGGCACGAGGGTTCAGCCTAAGTCCCAGGACAAATCTGGTAACCTCGGGCACGAGGATACAGGGTACCGCCCGTCACAATCAACTTCACCTAACCCCGCCGCTCTCCGTACGGGCACTCTTTCCAAGAGGAGGTACCAGTATTTAAAGCTATCATCCTCCTCGTACAGCTGCGGACCTCTCCGGTGATAGACGAAACAACGAGCAGAGTCTACCCATCACATTTTCTCCGAAAAATCAGGGTGGAGCTACGCACGCCACACAGCTATAAAAACCGTTGAACAGTCCCAACAAAAGGAGAGAGACATCTAGAGACATACAGAGATACAAAGACGAACAAGCAAGAACAAGGCAAGATTCAGGTTCTCAGATCCGGATATTCTGATCTCTTTGTAACAAAGCCTCAGCTGAGGAGCTTCATTCTTTCTCTCCCTCTTCTTCTTCCTGAGAGCCTTTTGTATAAGCCTTCAGGGCCATATTTTCTCTATTAGTGAATCTCTTTGCTGATCGACCGGTGGACGTAGGAGATTCCCTCCCTGAACCACCTTAAATTCCTGTGTGCTTTTCTGATTGCTTTGGACTAATCTTCTCCTCGAGCTTTCATTAACAGGCTCACCACCCCTTTGCGCGCCGCCGTCTTCTGGAACTCTCTTTCTCTCTGGTGTTTCCTGGGACCCCCACATCCTACGTCAACAGAAGTTATTCATTATTAGCCTCACGGTTTTTTTTCCCAAAAGGCACCTCTACTATTTGAGATCATGTTATCTACTTATACAGCTCAGAATCTCCTTTCCTTTTCGATGTGAGTCGACTCATTTCTGTGCTTCTCTCACCACTCATTATTCGTCCTAGAAGCCTGCCAGGAGTTATACTCTACATCAGCGATTCCTCTTTCTTGGGACATCACCCGGCGAATACTCCCCGAATTCATCAGCCACGGGCGTCACATTTCCACTTTCATTAATTATATATAGCTATCTTTATTATCATGCTATTTTCAATTTATATGTTAGAATTTATGTTTTTATTTGTAGGATGCTCACTTAATGTCTTATATGTATTACGAGTGTATATGAGTTTCATTAAGTATTTCAGATTTAATTTTGATCAAAATAGAGCCAAACTGATTAAAACAAGTTAGCTTGCCGCTCCAATAATGTACCATAATCTTGATAGAATTATTCAATTTTTTTGTTATCATCAGGGGCCCTGTTTGTTTACCCGTTTAAAATTAACCTGGTTTAATTTTAATCAGGCATATCACATCACATATAAAATTTAATATTAAAAATTAACTTTATTTCACATCTTACACATATTACTAAAATAATAACTAACTTATATCACATCCCTCACACACCCCAACATAATAACTAACTTTACTTCACATCATTCACAATTTTTAATAAAAAATATCTCTATTCAAGTTTAATTTTAACTTTGTTAAATTTTACTTTACAAACAAACAGACTCTTGTACCTTATTCATGCGCGCAAATTCAGTATAATATAAATATATTTCTTTCATCTCTTGAAATATATCTCCCACTCTTCCATCAACTGAAGTACATAAGAATAGAGCCAACTACACTATATAAAATCACACCAAATTCATTGAAGAGAAAATTTGGTTGCAAGGACTAAGATTTGTATAATATTTGAGTGAGAAATATGTGTTGTATTTCATTTTTTCATTCTAGAACAAGTGATACTTTAGATCAATGTTCGGAACTATAGGAACTACTTCCATTTTCGAATGCTACAATGATTCTAGAGGTGCTAATGCTTCACCTCATCTATTTATTGCTATTATTTTCTTTTTATTTTTTTAATTTCTAAGAACAACTTGTCTTTTTTTATTTTGGATTTGTAAAAATAACATTGAGTTTAGAATTATCTATTCTCGTGTTTTTTTTTTTTTACTAATTTCATAAATTATTCTCGTGTCAGATTAATTTACGAATCATTGTGTATATGATAGTTAATTCCCTGAGCATTTTGTTAGATTCTCTATTTTCTCACATAATTTTGTTTAATGAAATAATATAATTTATTTTAATGTAATTTGTAAATGAGAGAAAATAATTTAAAAAAATATAGTTTAATTAATTCTCTTCTAACTTATGGGAAAGTATTAGGTTCGGTTCATGCACTGTCTGTATATTTTAGTAGGCTATTATACGCATTGTATTTTGTGATCGGTCGTTGAACCGTTTGAAATAAGAACTTAATAGTTTTTTCTTGAAAACTGATAGACAGAAAATTGACAATTTTTTTTATTATAATTTAAGTAATCAATAAAGAAAATTGTGCACGGTGATGAGTTGTGCAGCATGTAATTCTTCATTAATATTATATATATATTTTACTTAGGAAGGCACCATCAATTAAATATTCATTTTTTTATATACATTTATTTATTAGCTCACTATGAAATTTATTTGGATAAATATAAAAAATAATTAACTGATAATAATTTTTTTTTATATATCTCAATGAAAATATATAATGACGGATAAATCAAATGATAAAATATTTTTAAATTCAGTGACCTATACGTAATTATTCACATTTAGCAGATCAAAATATGAGAAACTTGATACCTAGTGAACGTATAAGCGAATTATCCATAATCTTTGTTTCATTCGGAGGATATAATCGTAAATTGAGTAAAGTATGGGGGCATAATAATGTGCTCCCAATTTGACGATACGAGCACCGGAGATAGAGAGAGAAACGGAAAGCTAATAAGAGTAGGTATTGGATGGGACAATCCCCGCAAAGCCCTTCTATTTCTCTCTCCTCTCTCTCCTCGCTCTCCTCTCTCTTTTTCTCTCCCTCTCTCTCTCTCTCTCTCTCTCTCCTGCTCTGAGGTTGCTGTACCTCCTTGCTTTTGGGTCGAGTACCCGATGCCTTTGATGTGTGAGTGGATGGTGCCGTCTTCTTTCCTCCTCCCAATTGCAGTGCAAAGAAATCGAAGAGAAACTTATCTTCATCCGCCGCAGGGCCGTAGCTTTCTCCTATTGTGATGTTCTTGGATCCCTCCCTCTCTCTCTCTCTCTGTTTCTCTCTCTCCACGGCTGAAGAAGCTTTGAGATCTTTGCTGCCATCTTTCAAGCCAGCTGCTCAATTTGTTGTTTGCTCTCGTTGGAGCCCATGAACGAGTAAGCTCGGTTTTCAAGTTCTTTTTCTTCCTACTTCTTGCAAGAATTCCTTCATGGGTTTAATTTCGGATGCTTCCTTGAGCGATTTCTTCTGAAACTCTTTCTTATCCCCGTCTCCCCTTTCCTTCTCTCACCGTTTCCTTTATTCCTTTTTTCTCGGTTGAAGATTCCATCTTTTGAAGGCCTAGGGGGGGATTTGCTGTAGATTTGTTCTGGAGTCAGCCAGCTGTTTGATTTCTTAAAATTTCCCCTTTGCTGTATTTTCTCTCTAAACGATCCTTTAATTTCTTAAAACTTGGATAGAAAACGATGGTGATCGGTCTCTTTGTACCCTTATTCCCTCTCTTCTTCAATTTTCTCCTCGCATAAATTGCTCGTCGACCACTGTTCTTATCTCCTTTAATTTCTTATGAGCTTGATGCGCATCTCTTTTCCGATCTCCTTTATCTTTTGTGCTCAAATTCCTTTGAAGCACTGATGCTCTACTCCATATCCTCGCTCTTCGTTGTTGTCTTCTCTATGGCTATGGTTTTGTATCCACAGTTATATCTATGGGTTGTTGACATCTCTGTCCACATAAAATGATAGCTTCCAGAAGCTTCTCAACATCTCTCATGGTCTAGGAACAGCATGGGGCTTTACTTATTCCTTGCTTAATTTCTAATGTCTCTTTGTGCTATTTTCATGAGTCTTGATCTACATAAAATAACGTTAGATTACTTTCTCTCCCTTCACCAGATCTTCCTCCTTCTCCTCTTGTAGGCACAAGCAGATCAGTTGAATAAAGCACTAGTGGTAGAATTTGGGTTTTTTTTTTTCCTTCAGATTCTGGAGAGTTCAAGTTCTTCTGTTATGCTGGAGTCTAAGCACAAGTTAACAAGGAGAAGGTTATCTTCAGATGTTATCTGTAGACAAAACCTCATCCCCTTCATGTTCCTCCTCTAAAGTTCCTGGAATCAGGGTTGATCGGGCGCAGACTCTTAATTTCTCCATCAGGTAGCATTTCTTTTATCATTTCTGGCTTACATCTTGGATCTTCTAATTTCTTGTGAACTCTTCTGTTATATGGGGATTTGTCACTGTTTGCATCAGAATCATCTTTTAATTTTTGATGCGTTTGCTGACTTTCAGCCCAGTTTTAATTCCAGATCCATCTTTTCGGATGCTTGTTCTTCTTCCCTTTTGTTCCTACAAGGAGAGTTTTTATTTTTTTGAATGACGTCTTTTTTTTGTTTTTTTTTCGAATGATGTACAAGGAGAGCTACTTGATGATCTAACATCCTGAGAAAACTTGTTCAATGCTATTAAATCATGGCTTTTATTGTGGCAGGAATTGGAAGTTGTGATATTTATTTGGTTTTCTATATTTAGAAATGAACATGTGATTATGATTCTCAAAGTATTTGACGCTGTTACTGTGACTATATATATGTGATTTGTTTGCAGAGATTATGTTTTTGAATCTAGAGGAAAGGTTATTCACAACAGTTGGCCGTTTCCTTCTCAGTTGCTAGAGCTTTGCCAGCAGCATGACATCCAAGATTTGCTGCCTCCTTTTGAGGCACCAAGTTCTTTGAGAATCCGGAGTTGCGTAAGGCCGCTAGCAACAATTCCGAAGATCTCCTTCTCTCCTCCTCCACTTGGAGAAGTTGCCGAACATATTGACTTGTGCTTGTTTTCAGAGGAAGGCAAACCTGATAAATTTGTAAGCAATGATTGCGAACTCGGCTCAACGGTGACAAACCACACTGATATTGAGAAAAGATCTGCTCAATCAAGTGAACAAGCGGTGGAGAATTGCAGATTGATCCTAAGTGCTTCTGATTTTACCGTGGTTTCAGATCTCATGGCTTCCAAAGTTTGCCCTGTGTGCAAGACATTTTCTTCCACCTCGAACACAACTTTGAATGTTCACATGGATCAGTGCCTTTCGCCGGAATCCGTTGTTCTTCTGGTAGGTGACAAGAACTCGAAGCTCAATGTGAAGCCTAGGAAGAAGAGGCTTATGAAGGATATTTATGCCAATGCTCCCCGCTGCACCTTGGAAGATCTTGATAGGAGGAATGGGACATGCTGGGCAACAGATGTAAATATGGCAGTGCAGAAGAATATTGAGGTGAATGCAGAGGCTAAGACGCCCACATTGTCGCAAGTAGTTGCGAGAGACGAACAGAGGAATGATATTGGGTCAGTTTATGTCGATTCAAATGGTATCAAGCTTCGTATTTTGTCCAAGGCCAATGATGCTTCCCAAGTAATATCAAGAGAAGAAGTTAGACCAGAGAAGTGTGAGAAAGTTGTTAGGGAGGAAAAAAGTAATATGATCATTGGCAAGAGGAAGCTTTTTAAATTGAAGAAGGAGAAGCCAAGATCCATAAAGCTGTGCCAAGATGTGGTAATTTTCATTCATGCTTTTTTCTATGTGCTTACTGTTAATAATCATCACTCAGGTTGTTGAAAATTTGATCTAGACTACTAGTTTTATGTGCTTTGATAGTCATTATCTAGTTATATGTCTGATTTAGTGGGATAAGGCTAGCAACGATGATGATTGAAAATTTGATCTAGCTATTGTTCTTATTCAGCAGGCAGTACAAGAGGGTGCTTTTGATGAAGAAACTAATCAAATGGAGGATAGATCATTCGGTCAACTATCGAATGAGCGAGATCTAATTGGTTGTTATGGTTCCACAGATTTACAGAAATGGTGTTGCTCAAAACGCTCAGATAAAAGGAAAAAATTCCATAATATTGACTTCTATAAACGGTTCGAGCAGCCCAAGATAGCCACTGAGATGACAATGTTGGAGAGAAGGAAACCAACATCAGATACCAATTCTACCGCAAGAAGACAATTTGTTAATTATTCAAGATCAGCAGAATCGAATACTGCAGTTCACCCAAGCAAAACTGTTTGGAAAATTCGTATTCAGAGGAGTTTGAAAGAAAGGCCAATGGAAGGTACTTCAGCTAATGCCCCTCACCTGAAACTGTCAAGAAAATCAGGGGATTTGGTGTCATCAGTAGGAAGAACAAATGAAGATTTTGACACGGGAACAACAACAAATGAGAAATGTTGTCTTCAGCGCAAAAAGGAAGTGATTTCAACCTCGAGCACCGAAAAACTTCGAAAGCATCGGTCATTTCCAGGGACCAGAAAGAGGAAGAGGGAATTTTCTTCTGCTGATTGCAGTGCAGGGGAAAGATCTGCTGAAGATGCTGTTATGGGATGTTCAGAGGATCACGCCATTCATCGAAGAATGAATTCAGGAGCTGAACTCTGCCAAATTGCAGAACGAGAAAGTTCTGAAAAGCAAGTGGAGAATTCGGATGATGATAACTGTGTGGAAATTAAGTCTGTTCGTAATGAAGACCAAGGCCTTCTGTCGGATCCAAGAGATGAAATAAGGTTGATGATTCCGATGCAAGAAATTGAAATTCCAATGAAACAAGTGTTGCTGGATGAGCAGGAGAAGCAAACGCCAGATGAAATTGTATGTCGAGTCGAATCTGAAGCAACATCTGCACAAGAATCCAGTGCTTGTTTAACCAGTCATGGGGATCATGGGCCTGATACCCAAATAGGAAACTCTTGGCTTCCCTCTGCCTCTTTTGTTCCAAATCAAGGAGATAGTTTAGTTGCCACGGAGCCATCTCGATCGCCTTCTTCAAGTGACTCCACCATTTCCCCTGCATCCCCCAAAGATAGTGAACCTTTACATAATCCTTCATCCACTAAAGGAAACTCGGGTATGATATCGCCATTTTCTGGTGGAGACAAGCTCGCTCAAGGAACCACAGGTGTAGAAACCCATGAACAATTTTGCATTGATTTGAGCTCGAACAATCCTCAGCCGCCCTTAGACCATCAGCATCAGTTTCCAAATCTCCGTATCATGCCAAACAACTCCTTTGGTTTCTATCCCAATCCGCAAACAGACCCACCTTGCACTCCAATACTGGAATCACCCTCAGGTTCAATTTTGTCGAGAGCTTTCAATGATTTTGGTTTGGTGAGCCCGTCATGTGGAACACCTACACAATCTAGTTCAAATTCCATCCTGAGGCTGATGGGGAAGAACCTAATGGTGGTGAACTCAGAAGAATCTGCTCAGATTCCAAAGATGCAATCTTTGACTACAGATAACAACTCCAATGAGCAAAGTTTGCCTCCAAATATGGGTTTCACCTCATATGCAGCTCCAAAGCTTGAGACCCATATACAGAGCAATGTGAACCATAACTCTTGCATAACAAAGGAGGTGATTTTCGTCGATGATTCAGCCAATGGGGATGTTCGACGGATAGCTGCTTTGCCACCCGTTCTCGTTCCACAGACTGTTTTTCAGGTGCCATTGGCGTACTTACGGCCGCCAAGCCACCTCCTGCCCCGATACAATGGCTTCACGTCCTCTTATCTGATCAACCAAGGACGCTCATTCGAAGATCCGGTCTCCCTTTTGCCAAACTCTTTTGTGCTCGGGCCGCCGCCTTCAACTTCCCACATGAATCCTCCTTTCTACTACCCACAGTCCTTGAGGTGATCTGTAAGTGAAGAAGCATGTTAGTATATACACTAGTATAAAGTTTAGGATCTTTGAAACTTTTAGTTATGCTTAGATTATGTTTTTGTGCTTTTATTTTCATCAAATATGGTCTCTTTGTGTAGCTTAAAAATAAACCAAGAACCCTGATGTTTTATAACATGAAAAAAAAAGACTTCAATGAAGATAATGTTCAGTGCAAACTATGCATATATTTTTTTCTTATTTCTTTTGCATTGGGATTCAGTTCAGTATAGTTTTTATCAATTTGAATAAGTTTGATTATTAGTTATAAAAAAAATATGTTAATTTTAAAAAATCTGAATGATTAAGGAATGATTTTTCGAATTTCAAGCATGGTTAGCTGGCTATCAGGCAAACATCTTCAATGATATCTCTTCAGAAGTTCGTATACGTGGAAGAACTGCAGCACGGACGAAGGAATAGTGGTAGGAAGAGAGAGAAAGTGATGAGGGGTAGAGATGGAGAGAGAATCAGAGATGATTTTTTAAGTAGAGCAGTACAAGGACAGATTGTATGTGGGGTCCATGAATAGTGGAGGGCTTGGCGTGTAGTGAGAGAAAGTAAAAAAAAAAATTTTGTTAATGGGATTGCAGATTTACAGGTAGCCGTTGCAACGCCTTGGACGGGCATAGAAATGCCATGAAATTGATCACCTTCATTTATAAAAGTCATGAATTATTGTGTAATATATTATTAAAATCATATATTACACATTTTAATTATGAAATACATGTGTCAATTGAAAAATAAATTTAGTGAAAAATTTCAATAAAAATAAATTTAATTTATATATATTTTTTAATATTCTGCGTAGAAGTGATATCATGACAGTATATTTATGTCATTATAGAGTAATTGATGGATGGTTTCAATCCTTTTACATTTTCTGTATTGTATTCATGTGTAAATTGCTTTATAAAATAAGAGAAAAATGCATATGAGTTCTTGTGATTGGATCAGTTTTCGTGTAGTAGATTCATACTCTTTGAATCATTCAATAAGTTTTGTTTCATGTGGGCTTTTGAATTTAAGTTTATTCAAATCTACTTTTCAAGTGATTTTTTTTCCCTATGCATTGAAGCATATATCTTTCTTTCTTTCTTTATCTTTTTTATGATTCTCCTGTTTTCTTTTATCTTTTTATTCCCTCACTCGTCATTAAGCAGGACGAGGAAAGAGAGATGATCATGGAGATGAGAGAAAAAAAATTGAAAAAAAAGTTGGAAGTGTGGTATGGGTATTTTAAATTAAAATAATAAAAATTCCATAGTAGGTTTTTTTTTTGTTTAATCTCAATTCCATAGTAGGATCTGCAAGAAAGAACTGAGGGGCATCGGGGACTTGCATGAAATAATGAAAAAGATATGGACCTTTTTTGAATGAGCCGTCAACTTCAGGAATCCGAATGTAATTTGTTCCTGCCCCCCCCTTTTTCTTTGCTTTAATTATTACGTATTTTGCACTCGAATGACGGCAGGGGACAGCGAGTCAAGGACGCACCACGAGGTGGGTCCCGTCCAACACCGAACCGGCACGAACGGTTGTTGGAAGGTCGACGCGTGGGGCCCGCAAGTTGGGTGAGATTTGGGTGTAAATGTTGGTGTTGCTAGATGTTGTTTCGTGGGGGAAAGCTCACGACAGGATCCGGCCGAGGCGGCGTCGACGTGTGAGCCCGTGATTCCACCGACTCGTTTTTGTGTGGTGGACCGGTGCTCTTTATTTTATGTATATATATATATATACATACATAAAATTAATGAAGAATTACATATATCTCATTTAATATTTAAAATTAAATAATTATATATATATATATATATATCATCCTAACTAAATCTTCTTTTCTTTAAATAGAAATATAAAATAAAAAAATAGATTATAAATTTAAAATATAAAATAATTTATATAAATATTTAATTTTTGAAATTAAATGACTTAAAAACACTTGGCTATTTTGATTTTGATGTTCACACTTCACAGTATATTTATTCATTGAATTCTCACACTCTAAATGAGATATGTTATTATTATTATTATTATTTTGATAGATCTTTAAAATTATTATTATTATTATTATTTTAAAATAAGTTAATTTTTTTAAGATATGTTATTTTTTTAATCATTGTAACTCATTCAAAATATATAATAAAACTTTTTATCATATATATATTAATAACAACAACATCAACAGCACACTATTGTCTGATATACGGCCTAACAATTAAGTTACAATTCATCAAAAAAAAAATTGAATTACAAAGTTCTTTTATAGCTATATTGATGCAGCAAAAACAGAAAGGGAAACTATTAACCCAGCAAATCTAATTCATAGACTGCAATCATACTACTAAGTATCATCACTTTTCTTCTAGATCAATTTTATATATCAAGAATTTGAATTTTTACAAATTATAATTCACATTTTATAAAAAAATAATATATAACCCAGTTATACCTAACAAAGTTTGATTCAACACATGTTAAAACGCAGGTTCTGTCGTTAGAACTCCAATTCGAGTTTGAAGTTCAAGAACATGTTCACCTTCAAATTTTATAGTGAAATCATTGAAGCTTACAATCATAACTCTAACAATTATATTATATTCGCAAAGTACAAATTCGATGACAAGATATCTTCTCGATGCAAGTGACTTGAACAAAGTTGTATAACTACTAGTTGAAAAATAACACAAAGATGGAGGTGCGTAAAACCGAAATGAAAAGCAACATTTCATTCCTTTATCAAGTACATCTACTTGTTTGAAAATTGCTTTACTGCAGATTATAGGTTAGAATTATGATAACTGCAATAAAATAGGTTAGATTGATCTCAGATCTGAAGACTCGACATGATCGTTGAATCCAAAGGATGCTGCTCTTCGATGGCTTCCCTCGAGCGATCAAAATTGAGTAACGCATTCCCGATTAGTCTTCGAACATATTTGAAGACTCCCTTGAACTGATAATAGCTGAAGCTTTGAGTGCTGTAACAAAACTTTCAGTTTTAGTTCCAACTTCAAACCTCAAAGATTTGATCTTTTTCAAGTTAGTGATCCTGACGAGCAGCTAACACTCCAGGAACTTATTTTTCTTTTTCAAAAGGAAAGCTTGGCTAGACTTATTTACAAGATGTGCCTTCTGTTTCAAAAATTCTTCAGCAACCCTCTGTTTTCATGGAATTTGTTACCATCAGATTCCACTTTGTAGAAAGATTTGTTATCTCCTTAGTCAGCTGCATTGCCCACAAGACTGAAATTTCTTCATCAACCAACCATCTGTTTGATTAATGAGAAAACTATTAGGCTATGCTGAGATCGTGCATGTTAGGAAATAAATTTAATTGGTTACATTAAAAATTACATAAGATATAAAATAAAATAATAATTATATTAAAATTATGTAAAATATAAAATAATTTTTTTTTATTGAAGTATATAAAACTAGTTTTTATATTTTTAAATGAGAAAAAATTGCCCACGACAAATCATTATTATGTTGATTGAAATTTGATTGTCATAGACAAACTTTCAATCTAAAGTCTATTTTTTCTCGACTATCAAATCATTATATTTGATAATTATCTTAGAAATTCAGTGAAACTAAGGCTATGTGTTTACACCTGAATTCAGCGTTGCATCTCAGCCGTACACATGGCGCTTAGAGGCTTTTTAAAATTCTATTTATCTACAAGGAAGATCAACTGAGGAACTGCTCGGACATGTTTTCTTGCCGATCAAAGATGCTAGGCCAGCCCAATTTTTTTGATTGACCATTGCCCTAATTTGTTCACTTTCTCTCTTACTTGCAGAATGCAGGGGATCAGAACGAACAAAATATGAATTGACGGGGTAATGCCCTAAATTTATTTCTGTTGGCCTCAAAAAATGCACTTACCCATGTGATGATTGACACATGCTTGGGTCCACATAAATGCTCGCGCCCATTCATGCGGAGGGTTGATGTTTACACCTAAATTCAGCGTTGCATCTCAGCCGTACACGTGGTACCTAAAAGCTTTTCAAATTTTGTTTATCTATTATCATTCACGATATTTGAACCATCGGCTTCGATGTTTGCCTAATTATGCTCATTTTTGCTTTTATAGAAATTTTCAACCATCGGAGACGATATATAATCACATTTCGCTCATGTCGGCCATGATATTTGGTCATCTACATTAGTCGCCATCACTTGACTACGGCTGGCAAAAAGGTCAGCGGGTCGGGTTCGGGTCGAACACTACCCGACCCGAATAGCCTCAACTTGAACCCGACCCATTTATTAAATGGGTCAAAATCCACGACCCGAACTCAACCCGATTAATAAATGGGTTGAGTTGGCGGGTCGATCCGACCCGTTTATAAAATATTTTTTGATAAATGCCTAACCTGAACCTGGTCTGACTTGATTATGCCCAACCCGAACCCGAACCCGACCCCTTTAATAAACGGGTCAAAATTCATGACCCATACTTCAAATTTTCGGGTCGGGTTCACGGGTCAGGTCATATATTGCCACCCCTACACTCGACTGGATGGAAATTGCCACGTTAGCATCTTTTAGGTACAATTTCTACTACAAAACCCTTCACATTTTCAGCTAACAGGGAGTTGCAGGTTTCTAATCATCGATAATTAGTCATCCGGTTCCTAACGGCCTAACAAATCAAAAATCCACGTGTCCTCTTCTTAACACCAACAACGGTCTCCTTGAAATCGACAATTACAGTTTGTTTTAACCTATAACCTACAGAGCAGCCTTAGCTCATCTATAAATAGCTCTTGATAGAGTTTCAGAGAACAACACATGATAAGATATATTAGTAGATCATCTTAGAGAAAAGCAAGCTTTGTGTTCTTTTTCTTCCATTTTGTATTAGTCTTTTGGCCAAATCTTTGAGCCTTAGTGAAAACTTTTCTCTGGCTTCCAAATGAACGTAGGGGAAGCTAACCCTGAACCACCTTATATCTTTATGTGTTAGTGATTTGGACAAGAAACGTTGCATGTCGCTAATTTTTAAAACTCTGTCCTTCTCCGTCAACACTATGTTTGCTTGGATGGAATGAAATAAAGTTAGAATAGAATTGTTATTCCATGGGAATAGAATTATTATTTCATTCTCATAGAATGATAATTCTTTTGTTTATTTGGATAGAATAGAATAAAGAATAAGTGAAAAAAAAAATAGTAGAATGCCCATAAATAAAATTTTATATTATTTATTAATACTAAATTTGATTTCATGTAATAAATTAAATGTATATATATATATATACATATGCGTATTCACATGCACGCGCGCGCGCATACATATTGATGCGGGACAGATGAATGATGATGCAGTTTAGAGATCAGCAATAACACAAAGCAGATTATTCACAAAATAATGCTAAATATCAGAGAATAATTTTATAATGACTGAGAAATTAATTAAACCCGCAAAAACTGATTTCTTTAAAAATTTAAAATAAATTGGATCGAAGGTAATTGAAAAATTACCAATTCAGATTAGGGCGCAATCCGGTTTTCAATAAATCAGAATCGGNGCGAGCGCGGTCAAGGGAAAACACAAATCAGATTTATTCAGCATTAAGAAATAAGAGTAACAGGGAGGCGTTTATATAAGCCTTCATACAGACTGACTCAATAAAGAAAAATACATAATGTAATAAATTCCTCACACAAACGAGAAANTCGGGGAACAGGATTAGGAATCTCACAATATTTAACCAACAGTAATTTAAATTCGCTCAGTAATGAAAGATCGCACAGGTGGAGCAAATTCGAGCAAATCACAAGCGAGCATAAAAATCCAGATTATTCGATTTTACCAGGTTAAAGGCTTTGTCGAAATTCGTACCTGAGTCAGAGAATCCAGGGACCTCGTTGTAATTTTCTCAGAACTAGGGCTCGGTAGCCTCGGGTGCAGGTACGTGCGGCGAAGCTGCGCGCTGGCGGAAGACTGGGTCGCGCGAGCGCGAGCACGCCAGGAGGCGCGTTCTGTCGGCAGACGCGCGCGGTCGAAGTGCAGCGTG
>JAEMOT010000822.1:44359-69425 GCA_019297695.1 Apostasia ramifera
GCGAGCGGGCAGGACGTGGTCGGGCGGCGAGCTCGAACCGGGCGCAGGCGCTGATCGCGTGCGCGGCGCTGGGCGAGCGCGGTCAAGGGAAAACACAAATCAGATTTATTCAGCATTAAGAAATAAGAGTAACAGGGAGGCGTTTATATAAGCCTTCATACAGACTGACTCAATAAAGAAAAATACATAATGTAATAAATTCCTCACACAAACGAGAAAATACTAGATAACATGCCTAAAATAATGATCACTAAAATAGAAACAACTAATACAAAATAAATGTGAGAAATAAAATCATCCCAAAATGGAATCTCCAATCAATCAGAATGAAAAGGAGATTTCCAATCCATCGAGTCAGCGATCCGCAGCATCCATCTTTCTCAATCTGTCCTAATAGTCAATCAATCCAAATCGAAGCAGCATGGCTAGATCTCGGCCGTCGACGGTAAACTCTGCCAGGAATGAATCGACGGTCGATCGTGGTGTCCCCACCACATATATATAATGTGTGTGTATAAACAAGTAGTTGTTTGGAATAATATTTCTATTCCACAAGAAATAGCTATTTCTTGATAGAAGGGATGACTATTTCATGAAATATGGAATAAAGATTCATATAAAATAGTCAATCTACCAAAGTAAATATGAGAATAACTACTTCATATAAAATAAAGGGTGAAATGAAATAGTCACTCTATTCAATTAAACACACCCTTAAGAGAATAGCCACGTCTTCACGACCTCCGGTCTTATAAGCAGCTTCTCAACTTTTATCTTCCATCTATAACTCTTCATTCTGTTCATGAACCAATTTTGAATTGAGCTATCTTCAAGCAAAAGAGAATGATAAAAATGGGGGACTGAGCTCTTTGATAACTGATAGTTTTAGGTGATTAAATAAAAATATTCTTCATTTCTCCCCCCCTTTTATATTTTCCAGTTCCACATCACTATAATCCTGTCATATCCCCAAATAGGAGTTACAGGACATAGTAAAATGAGATAATATCATGCAAGACAATTGATTAAAATGTGTGAGATACAAATACAGTGTTCAATATACCAAAAGGATAGCGTTAAATGTTCTTCAGTATGTACTTATCTCAAGAATTGAGATTTGAGGATCACTCTGGGTTAACTTCCTCAGAGCTCTTTAAGGAAATTCCCTCATTCTTTTTGTATAAAGCAATGTGCTTATGATAATCTTCTAGCTCCTTCTCCAACTTCTCTATGAATTGGCTCGTGTGTTCCAGTGATTGCTCAAATCTGTACTTCTCTAAAGCCTGAAATAGAAGTTAGTGCAGAGATTTAACAACTATTGTAATGAAATGGAATTAAACAAAATTACTCTTTTCTTTACTGCAGCTGTCCCCAAGCCACGGAATGACAGGATAGGGAATGATATCAGTAAAAAAGTTAGAGTAACCTCAATTAAAGATAAGCTCAGAGAGAATTGTTAACCGTTTAAACATAAAAATTATAGTATGATAGAAACTTCAATGAGGAGAATCAGGTTATTGAATTTTGTTCATATAAAAAGAAAAAGAAGGAGATCAAAGAAGATATGACAAGAAATTATAAGAAATAAACTTGCACACTTGGAGCTAACTGAGGCGTGATTTGATAGAGTGCAATGGAAAAAAAAGGAATGGGATTATGGCTTGATGGTTGTAGTTGTCTAAGTCTACTAGTAACTCCGAATATGCACTTCCATCACGAAACTACTTGAATTTCCTAACATACCAAACAATAGCTCATTGCCAGAGGTGTACTTCCCGAATATTTGAAAAGATAAAGGGGAAAGCTTCTTACTGGCAATGATTGCCATGAGAAGTAGGTGTTTAAAGAGTTTAAAATTTTTCAAGAGTTACGTGTGCAATCCATCTTATATGTGAAGTTAATAAGAAAATATCCAAGATATGAAAAATTGAAGCATGAAAACACAAATAATGAAAGAAAAAAAGGAAAAAAATAACAAAATCGTCTTTCAAGTGCACATGCTGTTCTCAAAGAGGGTTTATGTTCGATGCCTGAAATGTCACCACATGGCGTCGATCTGGATGGAGAATTGACATCAGTAGATTTGGTAGCAGACGTGATTGGTAGCTGATCAGATGGATTGAAAATCCCCATTTAAATCAATTAATTGATTTGAATGAGAATATTTCAAATTTTGGCCTATTTTTATTTACTTTTTCCTTCTAAGATATTCACATTTGGAATATTGTAATTCTCTTTTATTTTTGCAATTTGAATTTTGATTGTAATAGGTGTATTTAAAGGCAAGGACTAGTATTGTTTGTTATTAATCCTGGAATTGTATATTTGCGTGTTTGAAAAATAGCATGTTATATTCCGATAAAGAGAATGGTTGGGGCCTTGATGAAAATCCCTAGACACCTTAAAGAAATTTAAGGTATTTTTTCAACTCTTCTCAACTAATTGTACTATTTCAAATCGTCTTAACTCCAGGTAATCGAATAATTTCCAGCCCTAATTAATAACTTCATTGCTCATCTTCTCCTTCGATCAATCGAAGCTCGTGCCAATAGCATCTCTTGCACTCAGTCCTGTGATTTGTCCCGCCTTCACCTACGACGTCGCCTGTCGCTCCACTTGCCGCCTGTGCCTCTATTGCGACTTCTTGACCAGTCTCACTCACTGTTCATCTTCTTCTTCGGTCGATCGAAGCACTCCCTAACAACATTACCTGCACTAGATCTTGCGATTTGCCTCCACCTTCGCTAGCGACGCTGCCTGGCGCTTCGCTCATTGCTTTCACCTCTGTCGCAACCTCTTGACCTGTCGCACTCACTGTTCATCTACTTCAGCCAATCGAAACACTCCCCAACAACATTACCTGCGTTAGATCTTGCGATTTGCCTCCACCTTCTCTAGCGAAGCTGCCTGGCGCTCTGCTCATTGCCTTCACCTTTGTCGCGATCTCTTGACCGGTCGCCCAAATCAGCCGATCTCCCCACCTCTGCCCCGACGTTGCCCACCTTGGCACCTCCGCCTCCTCGTGCTGCAGTTTAGCATCCTAGCTGTTCGTCGGCACCCTTTATTGGCGAGCCGTCATTCGACCCTCACTCATTGACTGCTGCTCCACGCTCCACCGCCACCAACACTTCCACCAATGCCTCCTGCGTCCGACCCTCCCCCTCCGATAGCACCCGACACCGTCTGCGCAGCGCTATCGATTTTTGACAGCAATTCACGATTACTACACACCACATAGATCCCATCCTGGTTGATTCGTCGTTCTGCTCATGCTTGCTCACCAGATTGGATGCTGCAACTTGCCTCCGTGGTATTGGATTCTCAACCTGAGGTAAATCTGAAAACCTACTGAATATTTCAAGTATTTTACAAAACATTGTGGTGATTTTTGTTGTTAACACTGTTTGATCACTTACGCGACTTGGATATTATTGTGTGAATAAATTTGCTGTTAAGTTATATTATTTGTGAGTAGACCTATATTACTACGTGCCTTATATCTGACTTGATTAATTATTGTTGCCTTAGCCTCGTGGTGAACCATCCATATATTAATTGAACTTGTTTTTGAGATATTTTAAATTGACCTTTTCGTGAAATTGAAGTTTCTTGATTATTATATATTTATCGCCGGCATTATTCCCGATCAACTTTATATTCGTCAGTTAATTTTATTTACTGATCTCTAATTAGATTTATATTTCACATGTCCTACATTAGGACAGTTATTAGAGGGAGAAGGGAATAGAAGAATAATCTCAAGATGTTTCTAAAATGAATAAACTATAGGCATTTCAAGTTCTGAAAACGTTTACAATAACCTGCCAAAAATAGTTACAGTAACTTTGG
Source organism: Apostasia ramifera (assembly GCA_019297695.1). Taxonomy (NCBI): domain Eukaryota; kingdom Viridiplantae; phylum Streptophyta; class Magnoliopsida; order Asparagales; family Orchidaceae; genus Apostasia; species Apostasia ramifera. Next base: position 48,209 of record JAEMOT010000822.1, read on the forward strand.
GACCTACTGAAAGATACAAACTAAGCAAAAGTACCACTTAGAATTTTATAAAAAGCACTTGGATCTAATTGCAGTAAATTCAAAATCAGGTTCCAAACTCAAGAACTCAGATGTAACTAACCTAAATAATAATCTAATGACTACAAAAGGCCCATAAGATGTAACACAAAAAGCTTTTCCATTCAATGGCAGGAAGCTGTTGACATGGTATGAAGCAGATTTCAAAGAATATTGATGCGAAACAGTCATCATTACATATTTACAATTTTGAGATCATCTAGTTACTAGGAATTGATCGAATAAATCCTTCACCCCCAATTCATGTCTACTGTTGCACAAAATTTGTACTAATCTCAACGCATAATGATGACAATGTTAACCAAATATTTAGCGAACTTCATTTTGCATAATTTATTGACCTTGCACTAGCTGTACAAATTAAACACAGAACGATCTTCAAATTAGTATTACCAAATGCTATTATTATAGTAAATGACTGTCAATATATTATTACCTTCTGTTTAGATAGAGTATCAGGTGGTGACATAATCTGTGGCTGCACATAGTTCTTTCCCCGATAGAAGAGAATAGTGTTATCAGCTTTAACATTGATCACTGTGCCTTTACTTAATCGGGTTAGCTCCTTAGCAAATTCATGGACCTGACCAAGCCTGCAAGGTTTGCAAATGACTTTAACAGTCTCATGTTTCTTCCAGTGAAGATGCATGTTGAGAACCACTCCTCCAAAAACCCCTCTTCTTCCGACAGGAACATAATTTTTCTTCTTCTCACCAATGCGTTTCAAATAAAACCTCTCCTCTTCTGTGAGAATCTCAGGGTCGTGTTCTGGCTCTGGAGCTTTTGACATCTCGAATTTACGTAGCTTCTCGATTAGCCATTCTTCTTTTCTTTTAGCCTAAGGCAATTAAAAAAACAAAATTGGCAATCACATATACTACACAAATGTAATATAATACTACATATTAAACACCCAAATATTTCTATTTACATATATAGCAAAATAAATTTTAAACACTACAACAAATAACCACTTTAGTTAACTCCCTTTACAAAATGCTAAGAATATCTTATGTAAATAGCAAGATTTTCATATGCAGTATGCAATATTGATAAAAGTGTACATTAAAAGCCTTGCAGATAAAATCTGACAGTTCAAAATAATTAAATTCTAATCTAAAACATATGGGAACAAACATGGAAAGAAATTGAAGAACAGCTTGCAAGTCGCCTAACCTTCTCGAGCTTGTACCTAATTCTAACTTCAGGATTTGGAGATTTCATCTTCTTCTTAGCTTTTAAGCGATACCATTTGAGTTCATTAAGTTTTGCTTTTCTGGACATCTTCTTCTTTGTTTTCTTTATTCCTTTTGCCTGACCTCCTTGATTGCCGCATGGTTCACCGAGAGAAAATCTAGCTACCCTACCATTAGTGTCAACAGATACTAGAGCATTGCTTATGAATCTGATTGGCTGCCACCTTTGCAGGCAATACAACTCAGTTATGACTGATTTCTGAAGTGAAAAGGAGCAGATTGAATTTGATGCAAATAAATTTAACTTCCAGCTTCTGTTATTGGGACCATTATACATTGGAGTAAAACTTGGCCTCAAATGAACTGTGTGATTCGAAGTGGTACAATATCCATTATAAAAGCCAGACCAAGAGTTCCTGCAAATATGAGTTGATTGTAATTTGAAATTGAGAACATTTTAAGATTGTTAATCTGATGTACTATGAGGAAGATAAAAAATGATGACAACAATAACATCAAAGTCTTAAATCTCAAATTAATTGGCGTGGGTTAAATTCTCTTCCTTCATTCAGCTTGATTTAAAGCATCACTCCATGTGAGCACAAGTGAGTCTATATAATCACATCCTAGGCCATTTTTATTCCCCCCCTACCTTTCATTAACATCTATACTTGGAACCCTTAGTATTACATGAGACTGCCATAGGTTGATGATGGATATGGCCAAAATATTTTGAATGTTCTTTCCTCATCTTAGCCTTTATAGATACCACACCTGCACTATCCCTCTCATACATTCATTTCTAGTGTGCCTCATAGCTACACTAATCTTATGAACATCTTGCCAATTAATTACTCAACAATCACTCTCGTATGAAATAGTTTGTCGAATAGCATAGAATGCTCGTGTAGTGCATTTGTAACACAATTCACAGAATCACTCTTGTATTAAGTGTTGAAACTATTTTATATTGTTTCAACACTTGAAAACTAAATATAGAACCTTACTATTTTCTTCCTGTATACTTTCAACTTCAAATCCTAATTCTTTAATCATCCTAGCAGCTCCTCAATCCGGCATACAAGTTCGAAAGGAGAATCATTGTGAAAGTAAAAATCTACGAACCACCACCGCAAGAAGCTATTCATCTAAAAAGAGGAGTAAAGAGAAAAACAATTAACAGATGAAAAACTGAGCATAGGAATAGTTTTTCAAACTGATAGTCCCCCAATTACGACGGCGTAAAACGTAAATGAAATCATGGAAGGAAAAGGGATGAACCTTAAGATAATATGAAAATTTGATTCCAATCTCCAGCCCCAGAAAATCCCTTCACAGATCGACCTAATCCGAGCGTTGCAAAGTAACCGAGAAGAGAAAACCATGTAGTTCTCCCAACCCTCAGTACTACCAAAGAAGAACACGGCAATCGCCGGCGCGACTTCGGTGACGCGCCGGTGGGAAGCCACTAGCCAGGGCGAGCGGCGGGATTTTGAGGAGGATTATCGCAGTAGGCCTGACCTAGGACAGGAACATAGTCGGGTCGGGTCAAATTAAATCTGATCTGACCCAATCCGTATGGACGTAGGCCTTGGCAAATGACAAAAGTCGAGAAGAATTCAAATTTGAGCTGAGGCACTGTAGGGGTGGCAAAATGGGTCGGCGAGTCGGGTTTGAGTTGAACCTAAATCCGATCCGACCTGAATAGCCGCAACCTGAATTCGACTCATTTATTAAATGGGTCAAAATTTATGACTCGAACCCGACCCGATTAATAAATGGGTCGGGTTTGCGAGTCGACCCGACCTGTTTATAGAATATTTTTTGATAAATGCCCAACTCGAACCTTACTTGACCCAATTATTATCAACCCACGGGTCAAGTTTGGATCGAGTAAGATTCAGGTTGGGCATTTATCTCATTTTAATTTAATTCAAATTTGAGTTAGCTCATATTAAACACTTATTCTACAATATTGCAAAGTAGTATTTATCAGATTGTCAATTTAATCATGCCACATATTGTTACAAATTTGATAATAAATTTTAAATTTAACGAGCATTAAGCAAATCACCATAAAGAAAGTTATCGGATATAACTTTTTGCTAGATAATGGGTGATGAATAAATCCCTCATCGCCAACTTTAGAAGATAATTTGAGAAATTGGAATTTCATTAATAAAAATAATAATTGAGGGACTCATTTTTAAAATACATTGATAAAATATTTATATTATTTTTTATCTTTAAATTTTTAAGAAAAACAAAAATATGATAAATCAAAATTTTATTTTTTAAAAAATTATAAAATAAAAATAAATTAATTTTTAAAATTATATAAATTATTTAAACAAATAAAAATAAAATTTTATATTTTCCTTTAAAAAAAATTTTAAAAAAAGTAATGCTTTTACAATTTTAAAATTAAAAATTAAAATTTTTTAAAATTAAGATCAATTTGAAATAGAACCTCCCAGAGGCCTGTATGCAATTTACCCTGAATTAAAAGAACGGAAGATAACAAGAAACTGCGGTACGAATCTTCCGCCGTCCTCGCTTTCGTCTTCTGTGCTGCCGGCGGCTGCCCAGTTATGGACCTATGGTACGAATTCTCCTAGGGCTCTGTGTTTTCGCTTCGGACTCCTCCCCTGCTGAACACCAAGATCGGTAGTCTCCTCCGATCCCGCCATCCAATCCCCTTGTCATTTCTTTGTTCAAAAACTCGAACGGATTCTGATGATTAATTTTAGATTTAGTTTCACGCGATTGATTGGCATATGAAGTTCCGGCGTCTGATGAAGTTATGGAGTATTCTAATAGAACAGTTCCGGCGACAAAGGGCTATGGGCTGAGGAAATGGAGAAGGATCGAGAGGGATTTGAGCCAGGATGGAAGTGTTAGCGCCGATTCCGCTCAGATCGTGAAACGCAGATTCTCAGATGCGGAGCCTTCAGAAACCCTAGAGGAGCAGAAGATGAAGAGCAAGGCTAAGGTAGATGGTGACGATTCGGCTGGTTCTTTTCAGTCAAGAAACGCAGAAATTCACCCAGAGCTGGAGCGGTTCGCTAGCAGCATTTTTTCCATTGGAACGGAAGATCGAAGTAGTAGTATGCAGCAGTTTCAACGCCAGAGAGTTGGGAGAATCGACTCCAACAAGAAAAATGGAGACGAAACTATAGTCGAGAAGAAGAAATCTCGTTCCAGTGTGGAGTCCGATTTGAGCAGCTCTGCTGCTGTTGGTAGGCTTTCGAATTTTGATGAGGCTAAAACTGAAGGAAAGATCCATTTGGAGGAGAATGCTAGTGAGAATCCCAGATCAGCTTCTGATCCTCTGCTTGAATCTGTTGTTTTCCTTAAAGAGGCACAAGAAGCACTTGAAAAAGGTCAGTACTGTATTAGTGTATAATGATACTTTCATATTGACATTCACTGCTCTACTCGTACATGATCTTCATTATGCATTACAATATGAATTGAATTTAATGTATGTAATTATTCTTTTTACTTTACTTGCTTTGAGAGTAGAGATATTTGAAGCATATTGTAATGTATAGTATCTATTTGATATCAATGTCTAATATGCTGCAATTTGTTCTTTTTGTTTTCCTTTGGAGACAGAAATTGAAAGTTTTGGGGTAAATGTAGAGGAGTTAGAAGATAATGACAGCCAGTTTGAAGGAGTGGAAGATACCCATTTGCCAAAGATGCTAGATGAAGGTACCCATCAATTGTTCCTTCAGGAAGAGAGACAGGTCATGGAAGCTGAGCTTGAGTCTCTCCTAGAGAAAAGGATGGAGACAGAGATCGAGTTCTTGCTATTATCAAGATGTACAGAGAGCTGGAAAATCCTTGCTGAAGATCACATAGCTCTGTTTAATGGGCAGAGATCGTTGGCCGGGAATTATGAAGAAATGGTTCAGAAGTTAAGAGAAACCGAGAAAAAATCCGTTGAGTTGGAGAGAACGGGTAAGCTAGAGGCAGAGGTCATGGAGGCTGAGATTGAGTTTCTCCTTGGAAAAAAGATGGAGACAGAGATAGAGTTTTTTATATTATCAAGAACTACAAAAAACTGGGAAATCATTACTGAAGATCAAATTGCTCTGTTTAACAAGCAGTGGTCGTTGGCTGGGGATTGTGAAAAGACGATGCTGAAGCTAAGAGATAGCAAGGAAAAAGCCATCGATTTGAAGGAAGAGGACATGGAAGCTGAGCTTGAGGTTCTCCTTGAAAAAAAGATGCAGACAGAGATTGAGGTTTTAATATTATCAAGTACTACAGAAAGCTGCAAAATCCTTGCTGAAGATCACGTTGCTCTGATTAAGGATCAGTGGTCTTTGGCAGGGGATTGTGAAAAGATGATGCTGAAGGTAAGAGATGCTGAGAAAAAGGCCATCGAGCTGAAGGAGAAAACAGACAAGTTAGAGGAACATTGTGAGGAACTTGTGCGGGCTGAGAGAGTCCTTAGACTGAAGATCAAGGTCTGCATGTTTTCTCTCTGTTGTTTTTTGCAGCTGTTACTGTTGTGTATTTCTCTGCTGATGTTTATCATGCAATTATCTCACCCACTGCATTGCGTTGTACCTACCTAATTTTCCTAGCAGAAACTTGTACATTGTTTTTGAAAATTACATGAATAACATTAATTCTTTTGTATTTACATGTATAACATTGTGATCTAAATATTTACCACAAGAACAGCAAAATCAATTAAGAAGTTCATTTTGGACATTCAGGCCACGTTTGTTTATCCGTTTAAAATTAATTTAGTTTAATTTTAATCAGTCATATCATATCACATAAAATTTAATATTAAAAATTAACTTTATTTCACGTCCTATACTCATTACTAAAATAATAACTAACTTATATCACATCTCTCGTATATCTCAACATAATAACTAACTTTATATCACATTCCTCACACACCCCAAAACTTTACTTCACATCATTCACAACTTTTAATAAAAAAATATCTCTATCTAAATTTAATTTTAATCTTGTTAAATTTAATCTTATCAATTATCAAAAACTCTTACCTTTAATTACACTACAGCCTTCCTACACTGAAAGATAGATGATGACAATATATTGTTTTGAGAAGTACTTGATATTATTGTCAAAAAGCAAAGGACTAAAATGGCCACGGCATGTCTATGATACATCAAAGATGCTAAAAATAACCTTTTCCTACAAATACATTAAGTAATGGATACAGAGATCACCATAGCAGCAGCAAACCTGTGAATATTACTACAAGTTCTTTCATACATTACATACAAGCTTCATGGAACTTAGACATGAGACAGAGATGGGAATACCTGGTCTTGAGCTGGGGAGAAATTTAGCCCATGGCGTACTTCTGGGTCCAGGCTCTAGCAGTTTCCTCGTACCTGGTTCTTTGGTTCTTGTAGATGTGGGCGATCTCGGGGACGAGAGGGTCATCAGGGTTAGGGTCAGTAAGAAGAGAGCAGATGGAGAGCAAGACATTTGATATGGTAAGGGCTGGACTCCAGTGCTCCTTTAATATGTCCAGGCATATGCTTCCATTTGAATTGATGTTGGGGTGGTATACCTGTGGAGAAAACTACTTTAAATTTTGAATATTTACAGAAATATTCAGCTCCTTTTCACCGGTTTTCATGTCAAGTAGGTTTATGAGATTTTTAATCTATTTAATAGTTTAATATCACGAAAGAGCAACAGATCATGGCAACGATCGTTCATGTAAAGAAAGACAATTCAGTGGTCAAAAGAAAAATCCGTATCGAAAAGGGGGAGCCAAAGAGTGTTACTGAATAGATAACATAGAGACAGTTAGCCCACAATAGGTTTAGATTTCCTCGGGGACCTCTCAAAGGCGTTTTTATTCCAGTGAAGATTACAAAGATCTGCTTCTCATCACTGCCTTCCTCCCCGTTTTTCTTCTTCTCCCATTGTAACACTTTTTATTATAACAAAATCAATACTTAATAGATTTAAAACTAATATGGAATGACGTCGTGGTTTCCCCTGCTTCTTCAAGTTTGCATACAAAACCTATAATGCTAGTATTTTCTTCTATTTTTTCACAATATACTGTTAATAATATACTATTTTTATGTTATTGAATTGTTACAATTGAATAATTGATTAAAACACGGCCTTTTATTTTTTTTGCAACCCTCTTTATCCTCACTCTCTCCCGTCACTCTCCTTGTTGTTGGAGCCTGAACACTAAATTCCTGAAATTTCTTAAAATAATACCGAAAATTCTGAAAATACTGATATTGAGACATTTGAAACTTCTAAAAATATTAATATCAAAATTTTTGAAAATACTGATACCAAAAATTCTGAAATTTCAGATATGATATTATTAACAGGATCCAAGTAGAATAGATAAAGTGAAAAAATGCATCTAGCGTATTATGTGATAGAAAAATTTCATTCAAATTTAAAGATAAATTTTATAGAATAGTTGTAAAGCTAACAATATCATATGATACAAAATACTAACCTACAAAGTTGAAATACACAACTAAAATAAGTGTCACAAAAATGAGAATACTAAAATAGATGAGCAAGTATACGCAAAAAGACAAAATAAGATATGAGTATATTCACGAGAAAGTTGAAATAACTTTAATTAAAAATAAGCTCAAAAAGAGTCATCTTACATAGTTTGAATATATAAATCATAAATAAGCTCTAATAAGAAAAAATAGATTATTGAATCTTGCACATGTAAAAAAAAGAGGAACGTAAAAAAAAACATGATAAAAAAAATATAAAGAATAGCCTCACATATTTAAAGCTAAATGAAAATTTATTATTTGATAGAATGTAATGTAAATAAAAGATACATGCAGTTGATCCCATCTAGTAAGATAAAAACTTAATTTATTGTTGTTGTTGTTGGAATTAAAAACTTATATCGTGCTATTCATGTAATCCCAATCTACCAAACTCAATAGGATCTTATAAACCTACCACATTATCTCAGTCATGATTATTCATGATTTTAATCGTAGCACGAAAATTTTATCTTATCTAATTCAAATTAAATTTTACTTCAGTCATATAACTTTTACTTCATGATTTCAAAACCAACAAACTTCTATGTTATATAATTAAGAGTTGTACAAATTCTTAAAAAAATTTAAGAGTTGTGCAAGTTCTTGAATTTTTGAAATCCCCAAAAAGCTTATTTAATTTTAACAATTTATTAATTTTTTTCTCTCCCTCTCTCTTCTATCTCCTCCTACTCACTGTCGCCTCACTTTCACTTTTTGTCTCTCCTCTCTCTTCTCTCTTCCTAAAATACCCATTTAATTTCAACAATTTATTATTTATCCTCACTTTCACTCTCTTTCTCTCTCCACTCTCCTACTCGCCCCTCTCTCTCATGTACTTACTCTCTCTCTCCTCCCACTCTCATCTCACAATTATAAAATAAATTTATAAATTTAACGATTCATATTAATTTATTTATATTAATAAATATAGTAATTAAATTTTAATTGAATAAATTTAATTATAAATAAATTAATTTTAAATCAAAAATTTTAAATTGAGTTTGAATTAAGTAAAATACGAGTGAATTCCGAGTAAATTTAAAATTAAGATAATGCACAACTTTTAGTTTAATAAAGTTTTTAAACATTTTATTAATTTTATGCTGATAACTAAATTTTACAAATGCACTAAATACCAACATCAACAATAAGAAAATGTTTAAATCTTAAGGCAAATAATTTATAACAAATAGTTTTTATTTTTTTATTTTCTAGAATATAATATAAAAATCATGAAATTTTAATTCAAAAATTAAAATTTTAAAGTCAATTTAAACTGGTTAATTATAAATTAAATTTCAATTGTGAGGTAAATTTAATTGATTCTCATTTAATTTTTAAATTACTTAGTCATAAGATCTTCAACAATTGTAAATCATAAAAATTAATTTTATTTTATTAATTTTTAAACATTTATTTTATTTTTTACTAATATCCTAAATTTTTAAAATTAAAAATCAAATTTAAAGTCCAAATCTTTAAAATTTATTTCATTTTACTCGAACTATTTCTAATTATGAATTGAAATTTTAATTGTAAATTGAACTAAATTAGAATTAATTAACTTTTTTTAATCTTAATCAATATTTAACTAAGATTAAATTAGTAATAATAATTTTTATTAAATATTTAATTTACATTATTTAATTATTAAATCTGATTAATTTTGTTATATATATATATATTAATATATTAATATTATATGTAAAATTATAAACTTATATATTATGATTAAGTCTCAATTAATATTTTAATATCTTTATATTTTTATTATGAAATAGATATATACAAAAATTTGAAAATATTTTAAAAATAAAATTAAATATAATTTATAATTTTTATTTAAATTTTGTAATAAACATATTTATTATTAAAAATGTTAAAAAATTCTATACAATTTTTAGACTGAAAAAATACTAGTTTCACTTTAAACTATAAAAAATTAAAGCACAAATAATATCACTTACATTAAATTAGCTTTTATGCTACTATGGAACGAACCTCTTCATATTTGTTATTTTTTAGGCTCTATTTGGTATTTTGAGTGAACTTATACTTGTTTAAATACAAACTAAAAGATTTCTATGAAAAACTTTCTATTAGGTTTGTTGTAAAATTTTACGAATGTACTAAATTTCAAGTTCGAGTTGGTTCTACAAAGTACACATAATATATTTGTTAAACTACGAATTCACACTAGCAATCAATTGAGCTCAAAACTGAAAAGGGTGCAACATTATGAACTTATTTTTAAATTTATAAGTCAAGCACTAGTTTTTAGATTGCCTTTTTACTAAACTTTTTTTTTTCTAATCTTAAAGATAAGGGTAAATTATAATGTAGAATTCTCTTATTTGAGTATATGTGTAAGTAGATTCTTACTATTTGAAAACTACTCAAGTTGGTTCATCAGTTTAAGGTAATATGCAATTAGGTCCAAAAGCATAGTTTAGCAGTAAAAAAATTTGAGAAATGACATTTTTACTCTCCTCTCTCTTGCTCAAGAAGGGTGGCGAGTCGCCGGCGCTCGCCCCATCCTCTCGCTGGCACACACACTCTCTCCCCCCCTCTCCCTCTCCCTCTCCCTCCACTCTCTCTCTCTCTTTCCCACATGAAGGGTAGCAAGCTGTCAGCGCTCGTCCCCCTCCGCATGCACTCTCTCTCCCCCTTGCACTCTCTTTTTCTCTCATGCAGATGGTGGCAGCTGAGCAGAGGGGAGGGAGAGAGAGAGAGAGAGAGAAAGAGAAGAGAGAGAGTGTAGTGTGTGCAAGTGGAGGGGGCGGGCATTAGCGGCCTATGTGTAGAGACAAAAAGAGAGAGAAATTATAAGGGTAAAATTATTATTTTCTAAATTTTGTACCACCAAATGATGCATTTTACTTCAAACTGATGAACCAACTTGAGTAGTTTTAAAACAGTAGAAATCTACTTGCACATATGACCTACTTGCAATTTACCCTAAAAGATGATTTTTTTATTGAAAGTCTAAAGATAAATGTTTGATCTATCTGTAGAAACATATCTATAAAATGATAGATGGCTAGGAAAAGGAACTTGGCTTAGGGTCTGTCTCACCTTTGTTTGGAAGTTGATCTTAGGTGGCTTGAAGGGGTAGTCAGGAGGGAAATGAATGTTCACAAAGAACACCCCACCTGAATAGGGGCTATCTGAAGGACCTATGATTGTTGCTTGCCAATGAAATAAATCCTCCCCAACTGGTCCAGCACTGCAAGATGTTGGTGGATCTCTCTGCAAATCTTGAAGCTCTTTCTGAATTCTTTTGCTTGCCATTTCTGCTGTTTTAAGGTATTAAAACTAATATTAGCTGCATATACCAGGATATTAAGAGTGCTAAAAGCTTTTCAAAACAAAAGTAGTATCAAAACGTAAAGGCAAACTGAATTAAAAGATCAAACTTGCATCCCTAGATAACAAACAGTAGTAAAGAGGAAAAGAACTTAACCATGATCCATCTTAAAAGCAAGGTTAGCTAAAACGCTATACGTTTTCATTACTTGGTGCATTTAAAACAGCACTAAGCAGTGAATCACAAACCATAAAGGAAGTTGAGAAGGCAAAATAATGTCAAACCCTGTGGATGATGCATCTAAAAGATGATATCATTGCCATTTTGCCAGTACGTATACATTCACTATCATATGATATTCTTTTCTATTACATGACAAACATGTAGGATGCCTCCAATGACAACTGACGGGGATTTGCACAAAGTAATATTTATGGATTCAGCCAGTGTTTGTAGCACTCTCTCTTGGAGTAGCACTACTACTAAACGAGAAGGGCAAAGAGGAGGCTCCCCAAAATCTAGAAATCTCTAGGGTTCTCCACATACATGTAGAGAGTTATATCTAGAATATATCTTGAAGAATATTCTAGAAATATGTTTAGAGTACCCTAGAATGACCTCCCCACTGTTGGATTAAATCAATCCAAGTCTGGAGTGAAAGTTTCCAAGTTCAAGTGCTCTTATGTTCTATCCCTCCATAGCCACTTTTGAGTTCGTGTTTTCTCTTCCTCCTTGCCTTGTCCCACCACTTTCTACCAACCACACCAAGTATATCGAGAAAGTTTGACTTGGCCAATCCACCTAGAACCTAAGGTCGCACGATACTTACAATGGTTAAGTCCGTGAAAGTGTGCTGTCTATAGATTGAAAATATGGCGTCTAATATACAAATTAGGAAGTTTACTATCATTAAAGTTACTGGTATATCACTTACGATTTCCAGGAAAGAAAATTCATAGCTCTTATTTGATATTAGGCAGATGGATCTTTTATTATAATAATAACATGATCATCTGCAACATATCTAAGATTTTATCATCATTCTACCATCCCTCCATACAAAAGCATGGATGCCAAAATGAGTTACTTTAAAATAATTGTATAACATTTTTCGTGCCATGCTTTCCAGGTCTAATGTCAAAACGAATACGTATATTAGATCAAATGACAGAAATAGAAGAAATGTCAATGCTAACAAAACAAGATAAAAGGTTAAGTATATAAGGAAGGAACCAAGTAGAATGGCATGAATCATTTCTCTCTTCTTAGATGATAATTATTTGCACATTTGACAATCCAAATATGTTTGAGCAGCAAATGAGATACATGAATAGACTTTTATGCCAAAGGGCAAAGAATCTAACAATCTTCATATAAGACAAATTGAGTCGTTCAAATTTGGAATTGAAGTATTACATGATCAGAGAACATGAAAAACTAGTTCTTCATAGCACTCATTAAGAAGATATTAATCAACAACTACATAAATAACAAGATCTGTCAATTGGTGTTGGAGTATGGTAGATAATAGGAGATCACCAAAGAACTTTGACAGATGAATTTGCATCTCTGGCAAAGAGTGAGCTGAGAGATTTGAAGTGCTTTTAGAGTGATGTTGGGAATTCCAGAAAGAGAGTTCCCAAATCTATATTCTCTATTGGTGTTTATAATAGGATAAGTCACTAAAAGGGTGTTGACGTATCTTGATGGTTAACATGAATACTCAAACAATGAAATTAGCATGTACTTATTTGACTAATCTCTTATCTTATATAGTTATCCTAAGTTCACAGCCTATTAGCCCTTATGATTTGTAGACTTTTTTTAAAATCTTTGGCGACAATAGAAATAGAGACTCCATGGAGATATATATGAAGATACACAATCAAGTACATCAAGTTTTCTACTACCAAAAGAGATAAGTGAAGAAAAAAGTTCTTTTCTTTTAAATAATAATAATAATAATTATTCTCTTGTATGAGATTAAAAACAACTATCATCGGTGAGAAGATAGTTTTTGTAGGGCTTTTTTTGTTGAAAGATGTGTGTATTTTTTTTTTTTTAATCATGAGAGATGTGTGTATTGGAGTTCAAGGATGAGAAGTTATTTTACTAGAGTTACATTTTTTATTATGGCTTTGAAGATGGTAGCTTTTTCTTCCTAATTTTTGTTTTGAATAAAATAACCAAAATTTGATTTCACTTTGTTACTTAGTCAGCTGCACACCTAGTAGTTAAGGAGGATTAATCCCTAGCATGTATGCCTTGTTTGTTTGCCTACATTACCTTTATGATAAATTGCATTTATAAAGGTCAAAAAGGTACTGCAATTTGATTTCAATTTTTTAAAAACTTCAATTTGGATCCCTGATGTTGTAAAAACACTATTGTTTGGTCCCAATTAAAACATAATTATTATATTTTTACAATTATACTATACGATTATTCTTAATTATTAACTTTTAAATTTTTTTAGAATATAACTTTGAAATATTAATATTAATATTTTTAATTTTAAATTTTTAAATAAAAAATAAGAGACTTGAGAAATTAAATTTTATATTTTTATTAAAGTTTTAAAAAGTGAGGAAATAGAAAGATAATGGTTCTTTAAAATATGTAAGCAATTCAAACTAATTAAAAAATGTTAAATTTTATTTTGTTATTAGAAAAAGCTAATTAAAGTAGTGAGATTTTAAAAACGAACTAAAACTGCAGCGCATTTATAATCTTAGGGGCTAAAATTAAATTTTTTTAAAAACTTGAAACCAATTTGCAATGTCTTCCTGACCTCAAGGTCTTGGATGCAATTTACCCTTAAACTTTATCTTAAGTTAAAATTAACCCAACAAATCACATATATTGATGTAAGAAATCAATCAACTAAGAACAAATGATTATGAAAAAACATATGATAGAGATACTAGGAGAAATAAAATAGAGGCAACAATTTTTATATAAAAACCCGTTGTCTAGGGTAAAACCACAATACCAAATTTAGTAGTTTAATTCCACTATAAAGCGTGATGTTGGAGATGACAGAAAAGAAATAAAAATACAATGAGATTACAAGGAAGGACCTGCTTTGAATTTCTACTCTATGGAGACTAGTTGCTCGAGAATCCTTCGTGAGGGAGAAGTTAGAGAGGAAGTCGGAAAGGGGGCCTTGAAAATATTTGCTTGACACATTGCACTATGGAGTTGGCAGAATAAAAAGGGATGATGCCTCCTCTAACGATGTTGATGGAGTATGGTTGATGATGAGAGATCATCAAAGAACTTCGTGAGATGAATCTATTTCTCCAGCAAAGCATGAGCTAAGAGATTTGAAGTGTTGAGTGATATTGTGAATTCCACAAAAAAGGTCTCCAAATCTTTATTCTATCTTGATATTAATAATGAGGCGGCCAATAAAAGGTGTATTGAAGTTAATACAATATTCAATATTAAGCATAGCAGTTAGAGGTTCCACTAGGATGACTTTTGCTTTTTAAAATCACATTAGCTACTTGTCGTTGTTTTAATTAATTAGTTAAGCATTTGATCTGTTAAGAAGTTGAAGTCTTGTATTTATTTTTAGTTATTGAGTTGCTTATATATACTTGCTAAAAATCAATGAAAGTTTCAAGTATTCATCTTTCAAACTCTCCTATTATTTCTTTATTTTTGTTTTTTTTGAACAGAGTATGTTTGGCTTGAATCCTTGAAACAAACTGATTTTTAATTCTAACATTTGATATCAGAGCTTAGTCTGGCCTCAACGTTTCCCTACCTATTATGTCCAACAATCTACAAGCCAGTTCAACCTTAATACACACATCTTTGATAGAAATAATTTTGATTTTTGGCAAGTAAAGATGTGAATGCTTCTGTTATCAAAAGAAATATGAGACAGAACAGAGAGAAGTTATGAAGAGCCATGAGAAGTTGCAAGAAATGATAAAGAAAAAGAGGCAGACAAAAGGAGGATGAATGACACCAAAGCTCTATCACGAATTTAGAATGGAGTAACGATGACAATCTTCCCATGAATTATACAAGTCAAAACAACAAAAGAGGTTTTGGACATATTGAAAGAGGATTTTGAAGAAGATGAAAAATTACAAGATGTCAAATTACATAGCTTGAGAAAACAATTTGAAAATCTTAGAATGAGAGATGGGGAAACCATCACCGAATATTTCTCTCGAATTATTGAGCTGGTTAACCAAATAAAAGGAGTTGGTTAACCAAATTGCATAGCTTGAGTTTTCCTCCTACCTATGATGACATAATAGCTCTCAATATTGAAGTTGATGAGCTCTCTGCATCTCCATGAGAAGAGAAAATGAGGCACAATCAATCTACATTAGAGAGTGCTTTCTAGTCAAGAATAGATTTCAAATATCGAAAGAAAACAAAAAGTGTATGAAAAGGAGGAAATTGCAATAAAATGAGAATGAATAGGCAAAATCAGAAAAGTACAAGCAAAAAAGGCTGGCTCGGCTGCGAGATATCCATGCACCACTTGCCATAGAAAAAGTCACAAATCTAGTGAATGTTGGCACAAGGAAAGCCATAATATTTCTACTGCAAAATATTTGGTTATTTTGAAATAAACTGCAATAAGAAAAAGAAAGAACTTGGTGAACAAGCCAATGTTTCTGAAGAAAGAAGAAAGAAGATAATTTCCTATTTGCTTGTTTTTTCAACAGAACCAGAACACAACTTGGTGTGGCAAATAGATTCCACTTGCAGTAATCACATGACCAATCAAGAAGAGTAGTTTGAAACATTGGATACATCAGTCAATGCCCATGTGCAAATCGATCTACTTGGAGGCCAAAGGATGCGAAGACATTTTGGTAAAAACTAAAAGCAACAGTGACCAGTAAAAAATGTGCTTCTGGTTTAAGTTTGTCGGCATACTTATTAAGTACTAGACAGCTACTTGAACATGGGTACAAACTGAACATCCATAATAATTATTAAGCATTGTAAGATATTTGATAGATTTAATTATTGTGTTGCTAATATGGAAATGACAAGTATAAGAAGCTTTCCACTAGAAATGAGATGCAGTTCTATTAACGCTTTTCAAGCTGAAATTGAAATAGAAATAAGATTATGGCATCGACATGATGGACATTTAAATGCACAAGGGCTCACAATGCTAAAAGATAAAAATTTAGTTGAAGGATTCCAGAGATTAAGTCAGAGAGAAGGTGCGCAAACCATGCATGTTTGGCAAACATAGTTGCAACCCATTTTTGCAAGAAGTTGGAGAGCAAAGCTACCCCTCCAATTGATTTACACAAACTTGTGTGGGAAGATAAGTACAAGATCATTAGGTAACTACTACTACTTCCTAACATTCATTGATGATTACTCATGATCTACATGGATATATTTTTTGGAATCCAAATTAGAGTCATTCAAGAATTTCATAGAATTTAAAGCTTTTGTAGAAAAAATGTCCGGATTCAAGATTCAGAATCTGAGTGATAAAGAAGGTGAGTTCAACTCTTATGAGTTTGACGAGTTCTCCAAATTGGAGGGAATCAATCAGCAATTGGCAACAACTTATACCCCACAACTACACAGAACAACAAAGTTTAAAACCAGAACTTTGGAGGAGAAGGTGGCAGCCATGATAGAAGAAAAGGGGCTACCAAAAATTTTTTGGGTAGAAGCAATCTCAGTAGTTATATACCTCCAAAATCGCTTCCCCCAAAAGCATTGAAGGATGTCACTCCATATGAGGCTTGGAATGGTTCTAAACCATATATTTCTCACCTTTAAGTTTTTGGCTCCATGTGTTTTATGGAGGTAGCAGTGGAGAAGAGGATCAAATTTGCTGAAAGAACCATAACATTTGTCTTCCTGGGATATGATGCCCAAATGAAAGGCTACCAAACCTATGACGTTGAAAACAAACATCGAAAATTGTAAGCAAAGACGTTATCTTTGATGAAAACCTTGCTTGGGATTGGAAACAAAAGGGACTAACCAAAGGATCTTCATTTCCCATCTAGTACCTGCAGAAAATGCAGCACTAGAAGAAGAAAATGATTCTAATCATGAGAGATTTGATTCTCCAATTCAATTTGATTCTGACTTGCATATTCCAACATCTTCCAAAATAAGGAGCTTGCAGGAAATTTAGGAACAGTGCAATTTTTCTGTCATTGAACTTTCAACATATGAAAAAGCAAAGGATCATAAAGAATCGAAAGATGCCATGAAGGAGGAGATTCATATGATTCAAAAAAATAAGACTTGAGCTCTTGATTCAAGACCACCTAGAAAACAAATTGCAGGTGTATAATGGTTATATAAAATAAAGTATAATCATGATGGGATTGAACAAAAGTACAAGGCAAGGCAAGGCTTGTTGCCAAGGAATTCTCACAAAACGCTGGAGAAGAAAACTCTAAAACATTCACTCCTACGGCACGAATAAAAGCTGTAAGAATTTTTTGCTATTGCAGCGATTGAAAAATGGATAATCCATCACCTAGATGTAAAATCTGCGTTCCTTAATGGAATGCTTGAAGAAGATGTGTATTGCAGCAACCCCCAGGTTTTAAAGTTGCTGGAGAAGAAGACAAAGCACTTAAATTGCACAGAGCTCTCTATGGTCTCAAACAATCCCCAAGGGAGATAGATCAATTCTTTTTGCATAATATATTCCAGAAAAGCAACAATGAAGCAACTTTATACTCTCTTAAAAATCAACATGTTTTGATCATTTCATTATATGTCCATCTATTAATTACAAGAGATGATGCAGGCTTGATCCAAAAATTTAAACATCAGATTAAATCCAAATATAAGATATCCAATATGGGGCAATTGAGGTACTTTTTTTGGCTTGGAGAGTTGGAGGTATATTAATCAAGTATAGGAGTTTTTGTTTCACAGGAGAATTATATTCAAAACGTCCTAAAAAGGTTTTGAATGCACCAATGCAAGGCTGTTGATTCTCTCTTATTTGCATCAGATAAATTAAAGAAAGATGATGGAGCACCTAAAGAAAATTGTGGTATTTACAAGAGCTTAATTGGTTCTTTGCTCTATGTGACCATTAGCAAACCTCACTTGATGTTCTTTGCTATCTAGATATATGCATCATCCAAGTAAGAAGCATTTTACTAATGCCAAGAGGGTCTTTCGTTATCTGAAAGGTACTTTAAATCACAGTCTTTTCTATAGTTTCAGTAGAAATTGTGAACTGAGAGAATACCACGATAGCAACTGGGCAGGGTGTATTGATGACTCCAAACACACATCTAGTTATGCATTCTTCTTAAATGGTGGTGTCTGTTCTTGTATGTCCAAGAAACAAAGTGCAGTGGCTCAATCAAGTGCAGAGGCAGATTATGTTGTAATGGCTAAGGCAACTTCATAGTTGATTTGGATGACAAGATTGATTGCTGATATTGGACTTAAAATTGATGAGAAGGTTGTGATTATAGCTGAAAACCAGTGTTTCATGATTGTACCAAACATATACAAGTTAAATTTTACTTGTTCGTGAGACTGTTAAAGGACTTGTTGAATTCAAGTTCTATGGTATTGAAAATCAATTAGCATTTAGCAGTTGTTAACACGTGGTTTCTGCGCTGCATCCTGGCCGAACACGTGGCGCCTGACAGGCCTGTACTTAACTGATTGATTTCCTGACTCAGCTTCAGGTTTTGCAGGACTTTTGACCCAGGTCAAACATCGGGCACGAGGGTTCAGCCAACCATCGCCCACGACGATCCAGGATCAACCTTCGTAACCTCAGGCACGAGGGTACGAGGTAACGCCTGTCACAATCAACTTCCCCTACCCCCGCCGCTCGCCGTACGGACACTCTTCCCAAGAGAGGGTACTAGTATTTAAAGCTATCGTCCTTCTCAGACAGCGGCGGACCTCCTCGGTGATAGACGGAACGGCAAGTGGAGCCTGCACATCATCTTTTCTCCGGAAAATCAGGATAAGGCTACACCTTCCCGCCGGCTATAAATATCGCTGAACAGTTCTTCTCAAAAAACAGGGGGGGAGGGACGCAGAGACAAAAACAAAAAGAGCAGTTTCTCATTGTATCAGGACCCCAACTGAGGAGTTCCTTTCTTCTTCTTCTTCTTCTTCTTCTTCCTCTTCCCTTCTCTAAAAAAGCATTGTACAAGCCTTCAGGGCTATCCTTTTCCTATTAGTAAATCTCTTTGCTGATCGACCGGTGGACGTAGGGGATTTCCTCCCTGAACTACCTTAAATCTCCGTGTGCTTTTCTGGTTGCTTTGGACTAATCTTCTCCCTGAGCCTTCATTAACAGGCTCCCCCCCTCATTGCGCGCCGCCGTCTCCCGGAACTCTCTTTCTTTGGTGTTTCCTGGGACCCCCACATCCTACGTCAACATCTTCTGGTGCTTTCATTGAGACCTGGGAAGATGGTGGCTAGAACGCGCAAAACCAACTCTGCTGCCCGCAGTATACATATAGGAGAACCCTCTGTCCGGGCGCCAGACGACGGAGCCTCGACTTCCACTTCCCGGCGACGCGCCGGATCTGCCTCCTCTTCCAGAGGCACCCGTGTTTCAGAGCTCCAGGGGATGCTCGCAAACCTCACTGACATGGTTACCGGTCTTACGGCGCAACAGGCCGTTATCCTCAGACAGACCCAGCCGGTCTGTGCGGTACTTCCTCCCCCGCCGGTAGCGGAGGTCCCTGTTCCTCACCCGCCGGTATCGACGGTCCCTGCTGCCCCGCCTCCGGTTGCGGCGATTCCAGAGGTAATTCCGCCACCAACAGCACCCCCGGCTCCGCCCCTTCTGATTCCCTCGGCGGTCGAAGTCCCTGCACCGGCGCCCCAAGCCGCACCACTCTCCATCCAATCCTCTGGTTCCTCCAAACCACCCATACGCCCTTTCCGTTTCCAGGAGGTTCATCAAAACCCCCTTCCATCTTGTCCACTACCACAACCCGCCTTTCTTCCACCTGCTTTTCCTCCATTTCTAGCCGGAAGAGACCCCCTCTTTCCTGGCGCTCAGGCTCCTCATCACGGACCTGATCCCTTCTTTGGGCCGATGGACGGAAATGCCCCCTTTTCCGAAGCCATTCGTTTGGCCCCTGTCCCAGAAGACTTCCGGCCACCCAGGTTAGAGGTTTACAGAGGCGCAACGGACCCCCGTGAGCATGTGCAGGGGTTTGAGGCCGCCGTCCGATATCGCCGGCCGGACAAAGCCACCAGGTGTCACCTCCTGGCCAACACACTGAAGGGGGCAGCATTCAGCTGGTTCATCAAGCTGCCCCGGGGTCACATCACCTCCTACGAGCATCTAAAGTGGGAGTTGATCGCCCGTTTCATAGGGCGGACCCGTATGGTCGTGTCCGACATGGTCCTCGCCAACATCAAGCAAGGCGAGAGAGAGAACCTTCGGGATTACACCAACCGCTTCTTCGCCGCTGCAGCAGAAGCCGAAGATGTAGAGCCTGCAGTGGCCATGCATAACTTCCGGAAAGGGCTCAAGGTATGGGACTTGTCCAAATCCCTACAGTTGGCGAAACCTCGGAGTTACCCAGAACTGGTGGCTAGGGCCAGTCAATTCATGCTACTAGAGGATGCTGAATCCTCCCCCGCAGGTGCTTCCGGAGAAAGAAACAAGAGGAAACATCGGGGTGTCGATCCCCCGGTCACGAGGATACAAGTGGCCAGACCTCGTGATCGAGAAGAAGGGAGGTCCCGACAAACTCAGCTCCCGAAACTTCTTCTATCCAGGCCACTCCCCGAGTTCTATGCGGCAGCCATCAAGCAGGGCTGGATAAGGCCCACCGGACCTAAATCGGCGCCGCCGCCTGGAGCGGACCCCAACGACTACTGCGAGTTCCACGGGAACTATGGGCACAGGCTTCACCGCTGTCGAGGCCTCAGAATCCTGCTCGAGAAACTGCTGAATCAGGGCAAGCTTGAGGAGTTCATGCAGATGGCTCCAACCTTCACTGCCGCCCAGAAAGGAAAAGCCCCCGAGACTGCTGAAACTCCTGCCAAAGCCCTACCACCCGTAGGCCCTAGGCAGCAAGGGCGCCCTTATCCTCCGGCCACCAGAACTATCAATG
>JAEMOT010000822.1:75685-159191 GCA_019297695.1 Apostasia ramifera
TGCAGCAAGGAGAGAAGATTACGCCGTCAGGCTAAGAAGCTGGTTGAGGAGGAAGACCCGTCACCCCTGGCTCAGCTGGCGCCCCTGCTACTGACTTCCAGGAGGATCGCGCCGGCCTAGCCACCTGGCTTCCAGAGGAGTCACAGGGCCTTCTCCCGAGTTTCCGTACAGAGAAGGCCAACCTCCCCAACCCGCGTAGGACCTTGGGGAAGGAATCTCATCTGGGCGACAGCTCCCGGCGTCGAAGAACCTGTCTGGCCCCTTGGGATCACAGAAGAAAAGCACCGCTGGGTCCCTGATATTCTCCTGGTTCAAGGTACCTACATCAACCAATGTCTGCAGAAGAGCATCAAAGGCAGCCTGATGCTGCGCATGGCGACCCACCGGCGAGGCGCTGACAATCTTCACCGCCCTCTTCACCGCTTCTTCCAGGTCCTCCATGCGTCGCCCCCGCCAGCCGGAGCTGTTCTCCACCAAGGCCCGCAGAGAGTGGACTTCGGATTTCAGCAACTCCTCCCGGCGACAAGCTTCGGAGGCTGCCTCTTTCGCCCCTGACAAGGCCTCCCTGGCCTTGGTCACTTCCTCTCTCAACCTCCTCCTCTCCTCCCTCAAAGCCTCCCTATCATCGTCCAAATCTTTCATTCTTTTTTGGAGGTCTTTGACATGGGCAGAGTGGACCTGGTTCACACCCGCCAGATTGCGGTTGAACTCTCCCCTCGCAATCTCACTTTTATTAGCCCACTCCGCATTAAGCTGGGCTAGGGAAGCTAACCTATCCTCCATCTGAAACATCTTCCCTAACTGCCCCCTCTGATCGGCCAGAGAGCGCTTTGTAGCTTGAGACAAAGCGCCCTCCAGCTCCCTTACCTCGCGAAGGCAACGGGCCTCCACATCCTCCTTGCCCTTCAGAGTCTTTACCACCTCCAGGGCCTCAGAGGTGTTTCCTAAAATCTTCCCCTCTACCCGCCTGATCTCACTCAAGCGGTCTCCCAGCGTGCCCCAGATCTCTTCACCAAATACAACACTGGGGACAGCTGGGAAAGTCTCCCTCTTCTCCTTCGCCGCCTCCTCCATCATGTCTCCTGGCCCTTCAATGCCAGGGGTACCTGCGGGGACGGTGAGGAAAGGTCCTTCTTTCTTCCCCTGGGCCACTTCCCCCAGCTTGGAACCTTCCTCCTCTTTACTTTTCTTGTTCCTCTCTTCCTTCCCCTCAAGGTCTAACGGGGGAAGAGAAAGGAGGAAGGGTTTCTTTTTCTTCTCAGGGGCAGGAGTTAACATACCTAAGACAGGTCTGCGAATCACCAGGGGACCCCCCTCCAGATTCTCTACTGAAGGAACTCCGAACCTGGGCAAAAGCCGCCCAAGTTCTTCATCCTTCACCAGGACCTTCCCTGGTGCCAGCTTCTCCTCGGTAACCGTCTCCCCCACCAGAACCACCTCCTGCAAACCTTTTGCCTTCGGAGGTGGCTTGACGGGAGAATCAGAGACTTCCACCACCATTTCCGCGGCCGCCGCGCTCGCCGGGCCCTGAAGAGACTCCAGTGTCTGAACCAAGGCAGCGGCTACCTTAGCCGTGGGAACTTCTGCCCGCGATGGCTCCGGCACCTCCGTAAGACTCTTCTTCCTCAAAAGGACGTCGGCCGGAGGCGCTCCAGCTCTTTTCTTAGAGAAGCCGGACGCAATCTTCCACTTCCTCTCCGCCATCTCTGTGAAAACTCGCTCTGGCAGGATTCAAACAGGCAAACGAAGGATAGAATGCGAAGCGGCAGACTCCGCCCCCATCTTATCCTTGCAGGTCTCGGGCAGCGCATCCACCTTCGCGACGGTTCGCATTCCAGGACCCATATTAATATTCGCGCCCTGACAATGCGGGGAGCTGATGTTAACACGTGGTTTATGCGCTGCATCCTGGCCGAACACGTGGCACCTGACAGGCCTGTACTTGACTGATTGATTTCCTGACTCAGCTTCAGGTTTTGCAGGACTTTTGACTCAAGTCAAACATCGGGCACGAGGGTTCAGCCAACCATCGCCCACGACGATCCAGGATCAACCTTCGTAACCTCAGGCACGAGGGTACGAGGTAACGCCTGTCACAATCAACTTCACCTAACCCCGCCGCTCGCCGTACGGACACTCTTCCCAAGAGAGGGTACTAGTATTTAAAGCTATCGTCCTTCTCAGACAGCGGCGGACCTCTTCGGTGATAGACGGAACGACAAGTGGAGCCTGCACATCATCTTTTCTCCGAAAAATCAGGATAAGGCTACACCTTCCCGCCGGCTATAAATATCGCTGAACAGTTCTTCTCAAAAAACAAGGGGGGAGGGACGCAGAGACAAAAACAAAAAGAGCAGTTTCTCATTGTATCAGAACCCCAACTGAGGAGCTCCTTTCTTCTTCTTCTTCTTCTTCCTCTTCCCTTCTCTAAAAAAGCATTGTACAAGCCTTCAGGGCTATCCTTTTCCTATTAGTAAATCTCTTTGCTGATCGACCGGTGGACGTAGGGGATTTCCTCCCTGAACTACCTTAAATCTCCGTGTGCTTTTCTGGTTGCTTTGGACTAATCTTCTCCCTGAGCCTTCATTAATAGGCTCACCCCCTCATTGCGCGCCGCCGTCTCCCGGAACTCTCTTTCCTTGGTGTTTCCTGGGACCCCCACATCCTACGTCAACAGCAGTCTTTCTCATTAAGCCTCTAACCAAGAAGTTATAAATCAGAAGATGATTGGAGTTCATCCTGAATATTGTATCGAGAGGAGTGTTGAAGTTAATACAATATTCAATATTAAAGTATAGTAGTAAAAGATTCCACCAGGATGACTTAACTGTTGCTTTTGGGAATCACATTAGCTAGTTGTTATTGTTTTAATTAATCAGTTAAGCATTTGCTCTGTTAAGAAGTTGAAAAGTCATGTATTTATTTTTAGTTATTGAGTTACTTATATATACTTGCTGAAAATCAATGAAAGTTATAGCTTTTCACCTTTCAATCTCTCTTGTTATTACTCTGTTTTTAATTATCTTTGTGAACAAAGTAAACTTGTGTTTAGCTTCAATCCCTGAAACAAGTTGATTTTCAATTCTAACATAATGACAGGGAGATTTTTATCTTATCCCTTTTGAGGCAGTCAAAAAGATGGTTGATTCTCAAACTTGGGTAGTATCTTTTAATATTTGCTATCCCTCGGAAAATCAAACATCACAAGCTTTCTATTCACTGGACCCTTCATTTATTCGTCGAGTTTCTTTCTGTTCGACAACCTTCCGAGTTTCCTTTTCATTTGTTCGCCAAACTTGTTCAATGGACTTGCTAAGAATTTTGGTACTCATGTACAGCTCATATCAAAGGTCAGAAATCTTGATCAGCAACAAAACACATAAATTTCCATATAAAAATTAACAATATTTTTAATATTATAATCAACTTTCTCTCACATTCTACAAAAATTTTAAAATAAATAACTAATTTTACTTTATTCTGCACACATCTAACAAAATTTATTTTAAACCCTCTACCATCTTTAACCTAATCAAACACACCTTTGGAGGCATATAGATCTTCAGCAGCTCGGCAACCATAGAGCAGAAAACACTATCGAATTGATCGAAAATACTTATCCAAAGATTATGAATCAAAACAGACACAAAAACGATGACTAATTCAAACTTATCTATAACAGCAGTGATCGATGAGATACAGAGAGGATCAAGATCAGAAAAAGAATTAGAGAAAGAAAGAGATCGACTGACAGATTTGAAGAACTGCAAAAACGAGAGACGCGCCGATCAGGATTTGCTCCCACGGTCCAGCAACCGAAGAAGATATTTGAGGATCAAAATTTATCGAGCGGCCATTCGATGAGATTATGAAGAATTTTCCACGATCCGTGGGATGAAAGAAAATATATAGAAAATAGGAAGAAAGTTCTGGAATCGGTCGGCCAGCCGTGATCGAGGTCGGGAGATTAGGGTGTATGCTCTATTTTAATAATGGCAGCCCCTAAAATTAATCCTCAAAATTTCTAGGACCTTAATCCCTCGTTTGATTCAAATTTTTTTTTAAGACAAAAAAAATTTATTTTTAAAATTTAATAAAATTAATTATTATATTAAAATACGTAAGAGATGTGATATAAAATTAATTATTATATTGAGATGTGTGAGAAATGTGATATAAGTTAGTTATTATTTTAGTAGTGCGTATAGGATGTGAAATAAAGTTAATTTTTAATATTAAATTTTATGTGTGACGTGATATACCTGTTTAAAATTAAATCAGATTAATTTTGAACTACCAAACGAATATGGGCTATATGTATGACTTCATGGGCCTTTAAGAAACTGGACGATTATGCACTTACTTGCAGAGGCTAGTTGAAATTATTAGAACAAAATTGATGCACTGGAGAAGCCTTTAGTTGATATAAATGTTTGAGAGAATCTTCTTCTAATAGATCTTGTTGAATAGATTTATTGATATCGAGATAATTACTTCAAGATGAACTATATTATTTAAATAGCTATGTAGTTTCTCTTGCGCATATCAAGATAGAGAATCTCGACTTGCCGTAGATGTTTGAGTTGTATGTGATCAACTAGGAACATTTTTAGGATACCAAATTGAATGAAGATGATAGTCTGAGGTGTTCCATCGTAAAGATATACAAGTTCAAGAATTAGTTTTAGTTTAGCTCAATGCTATGTAGGGGGGAGAGTTTGGCTCAAAGATCCATAGTCGCTCGATATTCAGATCGATATTTAGCGCGAATTCAGCTCGACTTGAATTATTGAGCTGAGTCACGAGCCAAGGTCGGATCTGATCGAATTGGCTCGATCTTTATTTTTTTAAAATATTAATAATATATTTAATCATTTATTGTAATTATTTATTACTTTTACATAATTGTGGTTAGGATATCTGTTAGGTAATCTAGTTAGTATAATTAATTTAATTTAAAATTCTAATAAATTCATTTTTTAAGACAAACTTTCATTTCATGAAGAGTTTGAGTTGACTCGATCAAAGCTTGAGTCAGCTCGAAGTTGAAACGAGCCAGCTCGAACTCTAATCGAATTGATGCGAGCCGAGTTTGAGCCTTGCCTAGTTTAGCTCAAACTCGGATCATTCTCACCCTAATCCATAAACATCTCCATTAAATATTTTAATAGCGAATAGCTTGCATAATAGATCTGTGTGCTATAAAATTAAACTGATTTTGTGATACCCAAATATTACAATATAATCTATACTTAATCATTCACTCTCAAAATTTTAGAATATAATTCATTAAATTAATTTCTCTATAATTAGCATAATTTTATACATTATTTTTAATTTTATAAATATATATTAATATACTCTTTTTTATTCATTTAATGTCCTTTAGTTTTCAAAATCATATTAAATAGCATAAATTTTTTTATCTCTCATATATTTTCAAATATTTATTAAAACTTCATTTAATATCCTACATATATTTTAATAAAAATTTAATATAATTTTATATTCAACATAATTTTAAATAATAAAATATTTTATTTAATATCATAATATTAAAATAATTTTTATTTTTTTCAAAATATAATCAAACTAACGGAGATAGTCCCAACCTTTAACTGAATTTTCAAGTTAAAAATTGCTCTAAATGATTTTAAATTTTTATCACAATAAAAAAAATTATCAAGTCATTTCAAATCATATTATCAGTGTGACATCAAAGAAATTTTAAGTCAAACATCACGAATTTTTTTTGATGGGAATTAAAATAAACACTAAATAAAAAAATATATATATATATATATATTTATTTATTACTCCTGCACACATCAACGACCAAAGGCACGAGCTTGCAAGTTGCAAGTAACCGCGTTATTATATTCTCATATTTTATCCTTTTCAACAAAATTTTCCGGAGCCGCGTTCTCCCAGCCGTCACCCGTTCATACTTTGCGCTTTGGTCTACTCTCTCCCCCGATTTCACCACTGAGAAGATTCTCAAACCCTAGCTCGGCAATCCCCAATTTCGATGAGTTAGATGGCAGAGCAGGGGGAGGAGAAGCTCATCGAAGTCGCTCGCCACATCGCCCGCACCCTCGGCCGCACGGAGACCATGGCCGACGACATCCTTCAAATCTTTTCCAACTTTGACGGCCGCTTCTCCCGCGAGAAGCTCGCCGCCGAACGTCGCTCGGATGGATCCAGCAGCGACGAACATCCCCCGCCTTCCGACTCCTCGATCGATCGCAGAGTCCGCTCTCTGGACCGCCAGATCTCCCGATTCCTCAACTCTGACCGCTCGATCTGGTCGGACTCCACCGACGCCGCCGATTTCCTTGTCGCTGTCGATGCTCTCGTCGCTTGCGTCCGCGGTGTTGACCAGTTGGCGCCGGGAGATCGGCCAATGGCCGACAGCGCTGACGACCTCCTCCACCAGTGTATGCTTCGCATGGAAGACGAGTTCCGTTCACTGATCGAAAATCCCTACGGCGCATCTCCTTACGACCCCGTCCCTCGGCCAGCGTTCTATTCGGACGGAGAAGACTCGGATGGGGACGAGGATCTGATCCCCGTGGCGCCGCCACTTACCGACTACGACTTCATCATCGACGCCCTCCCGTCCGGCTCTGTCGCGGATCTCCACGAGATCGCGAAGCGTATGGTTGGTGCTGGGTTCGGCCGGGAGTGCGCCCACGCGTACGGCCTTGCCCGCCGGGACTTCCTTGAGGAAAGCGTGTCCCGTCTAGGGATCCGCCACCGGGATGCCGCTGGAGCCGGCGGTGATGAAGTCCAGACCGCGCCGTGGCCGGCGCTGGAAGACGAGATCTGCCGATGGGTGAAGGCCGTCAACGTAGCCTTCCGCATCCTCTTTCCCAGCGAGCGCCGCCTCTGTCTCCGCGTCTTCTCCGGTCTCTCCGCCATCGCCGACCTATCCTTCGCCGAGGCCTGCCGAGGCCCGGCGCTCCAGCTCTTACGATTCGCGGAGGCCATCGCATCCGGAAGCCGCTCGCCTGAGAGACTCTTCCGGGTGGTCGACATGTACGAGACCTTGCGCGATGTCATCCCAGAGCTTGACGGCCTCTTCTCCGACCAGTACTCTGCCTTCCTATCTGCTGAAGCCGTCACCGTCCGGGAGAAGCTCGGCAAAGCGATTCGCGGGATATTTACCGAGCTAGAGAACTTGATCCGGCGAGATCCAGCAAAAGCAGCGGTGCCCGGTGGCGGACTGCATCCCATCACTCGCTACGTGATGAACTACCTCCGCGCCGCCTGCTCTTCACGGGAAACACTAGAGGAAGTGATGGACGAGGACGGCGTGGGTACTGCCGCCAGCCTGGGCCGACCATCATCTCCACTCGCCAGTCAGATCGCGTGGATCTTGGAGGTACTGCAGGGGAACCTCGAATCGAAGGCGAAGATTTACCGCGAGCCGGCGCTGTGCTGCATTTTCCTGATGAACAACGGTAGGTACATGATGCAGAAGGTCAGGGACAGTAGCGATCTTGCGATCCTCATTGGCGAGGAATGGATGCGGCGGCAGGCTGCGAGGGAGCGGCAGTGGGCTGCGGAGTACCAGAAGATCACCTGGAGCAAGGTTACGGCGGTGCTGAGGATCGACGGCGGGCCGCCGCCCCCGACGCCTCCGGCTATGTGTGAAAGGCTGAAGGTGTTCGACGTTTACTTGGAGGAGACGTGTCGGGCACGAGCTGCCTGGATCATCACCGACGACAGCCTGAGGGCTGAGCTTCGTGCCGCATCCTCAGCCATCGTGCTGCCGGCGTACCGGCGGTTCCTTGCCGTCTACCGGGAGAAAAATGTGAGGCATAATCCACAGGAGGTTGAAGCGCGAATCAGCGAGCTGTTCGAAGGGAGCAGGAAACCCTAGCCGCGAGATTGGCGAATAATTTTCAAATTGAGCGGCGTATGAATTCTGATTGTATATTTGTAGTTGTTCGTAGCTTGAAGCAAAAATGACTCCCCAAGATGAACTGAGGAGAGAGAATGGATTAGGATTGTTGATTAATTAGTTAATTATGGATTTGCTGTACAAAGAGTAATTATGTATTATACTTGTGGGCACCGTCTAATTTGTGAGAAGGACTGTTCTTTTGTCTAGATTGAGTTATAGAATTATAATATGTTGAGCCTTCTGCTTGCTCATTCTTCATTTGATTTTTGAAAATAAATTAGGGGCGTTTGGTTCAATGTCATTTTGATATTATGTTATGTTATTTAAAAAAAATAATTATTTAATTTAATGATATTTATAAATAATTTTTTATATTATTAATTAAAATACGGCATTTATATATCATGATATTTAGATTACATAACACTAATATAATAACGAATCAAATATTCTCTTAGAAAATTTATAATTATACCTTAAATATTTAGATAAATTTTACTTGAATTTTAGAGTATCACACAAGTTTACGATTTTAAGATTTAATATTTGTATTTTTGAGTTTTATTATAATTATTAAATGAATTTTTAAAAAAAAAATTTTGCTAAAAAGTTTTAACATTTCTATTATACCTATGCCCTTTCTTTTATCTTTGACGGTGCCACTGGTGGCCGACCGAGTCAGGGGAAAGAGAGAAAAAAAGTTGAAAAATGATTCATTTGATGAATTTGTAAGGTAAAATTTTACAACTTTAAAATTAAATTTAAATAGAATTTTTTTTTTATTAAAAATTATGAATAATGTAAAATAAAATTAATTATTATATTGAAATATATAAAAAATATAATATAAATTAGTTATTATTTTAATAATATATATAGGATATAAAATAATTTCAAAATAAATGAGACCTAATGGTTAATAAATGGCTATCATACCAAGGTTTTAGGGCTATAATTTGTCAAATATAATATCTTTTTCCTTAAAAGAATGAGATATAAACTCATAATTTCTCTTTAGGTTTAAGCAATTTAATGCTAATTGTGGATTAAATAATAAGCTTAAATTTTTTTTGGATTGAATATTAATCTTAAAATTTGCAAAAAATTAATGGGACTCTTCTAATGGACGTCATAGTTGGATCATAAAAGGCAAAACTAGGGTCGCAATTTTATATTAAAGTGGAAACACGCTTAAAATTCACTTGTATTTTACTTGATTTAAAATTAACTTAATTTTATTCCGGCTCAAAATTAGCTCATTCGAAATGAAATCGATTCAACTTTTAATCGACTCAATATATGTATAAATATACATATTTAAAAATTTTTAAATTATAATTGAAATATTTTTATTTATAAATATGATATAATATTTTAAAAAAAGATGGTATCAAAAATATATACATAAAATTTAAAATAAATTTATAATATTATATTTTAATATATTTAATATAAATAATAGATATTTTTATAGAAAAACTTTAGTTCATAATTAAGCTCGATATAACTCAAAAATCGACTTAAATTCAATTTAAAATTAAAATTTTTAATTTCAAATTAAATTCAACTCGCACGAAATTGTCCCCAAACCACTCAGGTCCACCCTAGGCAAAATGCTCTTATCCTAAGCCATCAAGAACGCAAGTCAATAATACCGTTGACTCGGCTTTATAAGGTGGATTTAAGATTATTGACTTGGCCTATCAGCAATAATAAATTCAAATATTGGCTTCAAATTACTCTATTTTACTTGGCTGAGATTCCACATTTAAGTGGCACATCATGTCATGATATATTATATTATTTAAAAAATAATAATTATTTAATTTAATGAGATATATAAATTATTTTATAAAAAATTATAAAATTACCATTCAAATAACATTTAGATGTCTAAATATCTAAACATCTAAATAGCATAAAATAATATCAGAAAAGTTTTCAACCAAATACTTCTAAGTATTTTATATATACAGTGTCAATATATGTATGATTATTATGCCCAATTGAGAAGGAGCGATTTTGGGAGTTTGGTGTCTGGTATATAACGCGATATCACCATGATAGGATTTACCGTGATTTTCCAAATGGGATAAGGGAGCATTGAGTTTTACGAGAGGTCTTTGACCTAGCCAGAACTTGGGCCTAAGAACTTTGGATCCGGTTACACTTGAGCTCAATCATCTCGAGATGAGGCAATAATTAGGTGTGGACAGCTCATTGTTGGGCATCTACTAGCATGCCTACCATGCGTGCAATGCCAGCTCATATGCAGCCAATATAGCACGCGCTCATTGAGTGCCGAAGAGTGCGAACAGTCCACACCCAATAATTTGTCCTTCAATCATAAGGATGAAAAAGTGAAGAAAGGAAGAAGGTACAACATTTTTTGTGTTTCTGTTTTCTCTCTAGCAATCCAAGAAGAAGAGAAGAAGAGCAAACAATTGTTCCTCTTTGGTTAGTCTCTAGAACTAGTAGTTGGACGAATGCATGAATACAAGTGCCCTCAGCAGGAAGGCTACCTCCCCTCTTATTCGTTTGTCCTCTCCCTCGTTTGAAAGAAAGAAGAAAATAAGATCAGATTTGACAGACTTCCTTGTTAAAATCAAATATTAAGCAATAAAATGACACTGCAGGCCAATATTAAGCACAAATCTACAAACATCATTACATAGATTAGAAAGAACAATATAGACTACTACTACTACTACTACACACACATATATATATTCTTGAAAAATATAAACACAACCTCATCTTTGAATCATTTCAAGTAAACAGACCTGATTCTTTCAATTAGCAGGTCCCAGACCCGGAATTTCAATGGAGGAAGACAAGAGCTGCTGTTAAGCCAGAGAGGAGTCCGAATAAAGAGATGCCGCGATTCATGTAGGCAGAGCTCGAGGTGGAGTTCTGAGCTTTATCGATATGGGCCATGCAGTCAAGCCCTTCCTTTCCTTCTCGGCATTCATAAGCAAAGAGGCCGGGTGGGTACTTCCCATAAATGTTTATGTAGCTGAACATCGTGGAAGCACAGTCATTGGTGAGATCATTGAGCTGATCAGCATAAGGGCAGGCGAATTCCTTCAGGGCTGAGCAGCAGAGATCAGCACGGTATTGAGGTCCTTTGCACTTGCTTGTGATAACAGAGTAGTTCATGAACTCGAAGTTAACGGGGCAACCTGAGATGAAACGATGTAATATATATCAACTCGCTGTGCACTGTTATAATCACTAATATAGCACCACATTTACCAATTTGAACTCTAAATGCAAACTACATTATCTGTCGATAGAAGCTTGAAGATCTAAACTTGATAGCTTCCTCATTATATTTCAGTAATTACAATAAATATGACCACGCTGCAACTGATCCAGGCAGCTTGGTCATCATGAAGCTCAACAATATTTTCTTGTACCATAAACATGATCCCTATTTTAAATCGCACGTACATGCTAAGCTATAAACACCAGTAAAAAATATTCAACTCTTAATTCAATCCCTTCAGTAGAAGAAAGTTGCCCACAAATTAAATAAATACAATAACACTCCCAGGCAATGCAGGTTTTTCTTTCCCCTTCAACAAATTAATCACCACTCCACAAACTCAAAACAGGAAAAATTGCCATAATTTGCACAGAAATGGTCAAAAATCCTCAAGCTGTAAGTTTCACAGAAATCCAGGCAGAAATTGGATCAATGCCATCATTATACACAAAATTCTCACCAAATCATAGCCAATAGAAACCAAATATCACAATCGCAACCATCTATATTTGAGGCTCATCTCATAGCACGAATATAAAAATAATAAAAATTCACCGGGTGATCACAGGAGGAAAGCCTTACTCTTTTTGGCCTGCAGGAGATTCCGACCCACAGATCCATGACCCTGCAACGCATCACCTAAAGCAAAAAAAAAACCAAAACCCAATAACAAATCAGCCAATGGAACCGAAAACCATGGCATTTGGCCTTGCGACAGAGAGATCCACCTGAGATGAACGGGGCTGCCGCAGTGAGACCTAGAGAAAGAACGAAAACCACTCCTCGAATGAAGAATCCCCGTACCTGATCCATCATACAAATAATCGGCCTCCTCCCTCTCTGATATGCAGAGGGAATGGGAGGAAGAGGAAGCGACGAGAACAACGAAAATCGAATTTTTTTTTTCCCTTTTCTTACCGCGGATGAGCTCACAAATCGGACTCGCCGTAGAAGACGGGCGCTCGCCGGACTTCGTCAACCTTCACAGAGAGAAATAGCCAGATAGGAGGAGCACGCGACGCTGACCATCGAAAAGAATTAAGAAATAAAATAGAGAAATAGAAAACAAAAAGATCGTATGTTCGTATTGCATTAAAATATGATAATTCCTTTAAATTTTGATATATTTTTTCCACCGTTATCCTATAATCATATTTTTTTTGTGTACTATAATCATATTTATGTTAACTAATTCATTACTTAATTTAATTATTTTGATATTAATTAAATGGGACATTTACATGATGGACACAGAAATTAGATTAATTTACGAATTTTATCATAAATCTCAAAATATTACAGATATCACATCTAAAACAGCTATTTTTTCATCCTGCAGTAAATTTTATTAAAAGATTTAACCATACTTAAATCTCAACAAAATCTCACTCATTGATCATATTATTTAACCATCGACCTTCATGTTAGGGCATCGCGGAGCTGCATTGGTTCCGGCGATAGCGTATTCAGGCGATGCAGCAACATATTCTCGCGAGACGATAGTGTATTCACGCGAGCATTACTCTGCTATTTGCATCTTCTTCTTACGTGGGCATCGCAAGCGAGCATCAGACCTTTCTGCAGCTTCGGAGTTCTGTCGCCGTCGGCCTCAGAAAGGTCTGATGCCTGCTCGCGATGCCCGTGTAAGAAGAAGATGCAAATAGCAGAGTGATGCTCACGTGAATCTGCTGCCGCCTCGCGAGAATACGCTGCCGCCTCACATGAATACGCTGTTGCCTCTTGTGAATACGCTGCCGCTGAAACCAATGCACCTCCGCGATGCCCTAATATGAAGGTCGATGGTTAAATGATGCGATCAATGATTGAGATTTTGTTGAGATTTAACTATAGTTAAATCTTCTAATAGAATTTATTGCAGGATGTGAAAAATGAAAAAATAGCTATTTTAGATGTGATAACTATAATATTTTGAGATTTATGGTGAAATCCGTAAATTAGCTCAATTTCTATATCTACCATAGTTAAATCTTCTAATAGAATTTACTGCAGGATGTGAAAAATGAAAAAATAGCTATTTTAGATGTGATAACTGTAATATTTTGAGATTTATGGTGAAATCCGTAAATCAGCTCAATTTCTATGTCTACCATGAAAATATCCCTAATTAAATTCAGTTCATTATTAATAAAATTATCAGCTAAATAAACTATTAAATTAACTTAAATATAAAATTACTCAAAACTTTGCTAGATTACAATTTGATGATTTATTTCATCGAAAGATGATTGAAATTTCATTAACTTGGAAGTTATTGATCGAATCATTTCTTCAATAAATTTGAGTACAATTGAAAATCAAACAAACTAAAACTTTACGACAGCATTCTCCATAACTTTCATTGGTATGAATATTTTGATACTTTTTTTTGAAATTTCCTTCCATTAATCTGAGCTCGAAAAGATCTTCATAATTTTCTTCTGTACATCCAATATTGAACCGAGGACCGATTTTTTTTTTTTTTGGGATTTACATACAGAACACTGAATTCATCACAAATTACGCATTTCACCATCTTTTAGTAAATATTACACATACCACACTCTTTTTATATTTCTATTATTACAATAGAAACAATAGAAATGTAAAACCCATAAGCAGACTGTGATATGTGTAATATTTACTAAAAAATAGTGAATGCGTAATTTGTGATGAATTCAGTGTCCTGTATGTAAATTTCTTTTTTTTATGTTATTGAACAGGATATTATGTAGGTTATATGGTCTCGTTTGGTTCGAACTTTTTTTTGAACAAGAGAAAAAAAATATTTTATTTTTTAAGTTTAATGAGAAAGAAATTTATTTTAATATTAGAAAGTATGTAAAATGTGAAATACTTTAAATTCTAATATTCGTATTTGCATTAAATGTAAAATAAAGTTGATTTTTATAGTTAAAATTTGTGTTGGGCAAAAAAAATAGCTCCAACCAAACGGGATAACTCAATTTGATTATCTAATTCAACTGCTCTAATTGTTAACTCAACTCAATTAGCTGTCAATCAATTATTGGCCAAGAATAGTTAAAATCATATTCAAATCATATTTATATAATTTAATTACATTCAAATATAATTTATATAACTCAGTTTCAAATTTCAGAACTGAAAATCATATTTAAACATAATTTATATAAATGAAAATGCATAGCTGAATATAAATTATGTTGTTATTGTATGCCAATTCAGAGAAAAAAATTTCAAGTCAAATGCTTCTCTTGATAACATTGTGTCTCTCATAAGTTCTTACAACAGAAGCTGCACAAATTTAAGTGTCTAATTTTGTTATCAAAACTATGGACAAATAACTAGAACAGATGGACTATACTGTAATTAAATTGGAAGATTCAGGGCATAAAACTGAAATTAGCAAGAAAATAGCAAGGTGAAGTAATTATAGAAGTAAAATGCATCAAACTCTGTGGCTTCTTCCTCCATGAAAGAGGTTTTACATTATCTGATAAAAATATCCATAGAAATGAATAAATAACCCATTAAGTCAAAGATTTAAACCACACTATATTAATTTCAAGCTACATAAAACTGGTTTTGGTACATTTTTTCATGAAGTAACACTATAATTCCAGAGCACACTAAACACTGCATATGACCATCAACTGTCAAACAAATTACAGATAAATAGCTAATGATGATGTCTTCATCACTGGCTGAAGCTTGCGCTACCCAGGAACAAGGAGCTCGAGCTCGACTCGAGAATGTGATGGCCAAGCATGAGGTCCTCCTGCTTCGGGCTGTCAACATCTCGCAGTCTCTTGACTGGCCTCTCGTGCTTTGGGCTGGTGGACAGTGAGCCGGATTCCGGAGTGGCGGGCGCGTGGTGCGAATCTTCGAAAGAAAGGCTCTTGAAGAGGTTACCTTTATTCTTCCCTTGGAGGGAAGACTCCGTGATGGGGGCCGGGGTTGAAGGATCAGCCTTATCTTCTGGAAATTGGCCTGTGGAGATGGGTGCCAACCCGCCACTGAGACGCTGCTGCTCTTCAATGATCTTCTTCAAATACTTCCCTTGGGCTTCTATCCGAAGTTGCAGCTGCCTTTGAACCTGCAAAAATATTTTTGATGCAGAGAGCATGTTTATTCCAAATATTAAACAAATTTACATAACATTAGCTCTTTTGCATACTTTCTCACCCGATCAAAAGTATTACCTCAGAGGCTATCTTAGAGTCTTTGGAACTAATTCCATTAATTAAATAAACACAAAAAACACTTCTCCTTAAGGTTTTGGTACATTTTTTCATTTCATTTTCATAGAGGTAACTAGTAGATAGGTCCCTTTGGCCCTATTTACAGATAAGTCCCTCTAGTTTACGAATAAATATGACTAGGTTCTTTTTTTTAAGGAGTTGATACAATGTCGACCTTATGATACCCTACACATAGCATAATATCTTTTTAACAATCTTGGCCCTGTTTGGTGAGAGGACCAAATCAAGACCAAAATGATACTAATTTAAAAAACAACAATAATAATAATAAATAATTTTTTTAATCATTCTACACAAATTCTAATATAAAAAAATATTATTTTACTTCACATACTCAATAATTTTTAAAAAAAAAAATATACTTTATTTCACATCCTAGACCAAAATATTCGAATCGAATATTTTGGTTTAGAATGTAAAATAAAGTTAATTTTTTTATTGAAAATTATTGAGTATGAAGTAAAATAATATTTTTTTTATATTAGAATTTATGTAGAATGATTAAAAAAATTTATTTATTATTATTATTATTGTTTTTTAAATTAGTATCATTTTGGTCCTGATTTAGTCCTCGCGCCAAACAGGGCCTTAATGTTTCAAAATTAACCCTCCCTAAAGCCCATCATAGAACATTTACTTTCTTTTTTTTTGATCTAAAACTGTAAACTGCATCATAAAGTTGAAATTGCAATGTCATTTTTAATGGTTCCCATTAAACTAAAGGGATCTATTTTGGGATCATATTGTTACTTTGGGAAACAAGAGGCACTTATTTGTTACCTTGGAAACGCAAGAGACCTATTTGCTCAGAGGGCCAAACTAAATGGACCTATTTATTAATAACCCTTTCCAAACAAATTGAAGTTGTAATTACTTTACAACTAATATTTAGCCAAAGTTGTATTTCACAATTATATCACACACTTGATTTATAGGGCATAATTGAAACAAACATGTACAAGTCGTATTTGTAAAATAAGGCTTATGCTAAATGTGACTTTTGAAATTATATCTAAACCAAACTATCTTCGAAACTTCACCGCTGATTTTCAGTGCTAGGAATAGATCAAAAGAATACTCTGCCAGTAAGTCGTTGGATGAGTTTAAAGTGAAAGGAAGTACAGCAGATTTGTGAGGTGAAGACTAATATGCAATATCATAGCTTACACTTCAATATTTTTAAGTTCTAAGAACCATTCAACCATATAATTTAATTAAGGGCAATCATGGGAACAATGGCTAGATTATATTCAACTTTGTGACCTAGAGATCTTGAATCACCCCAGGAATTAATCTCTGCGTTGTGCACAAGCTAGATTACATTCATCAGCTCTGATTGATTCATTTTGGCTCTATGAACCATTCAAGCACTCTCAAAATCACTTAAATAAATAAGGCATAACATTATTCTTTATCACTAGTCATATCCCTTTTAAATGAAATTTAGCTCATCTTCAACAACAAATTAGAGGAAGACCACAACAAATATAAGTGAATCAACTGACCAAATTCAGCTTAAATAAAGAATAGGCAAATAGATTTAGAGGGCATTTAGTTCAATATTATCTTAATGTTATGCCATATTATCTAAAGAAAATAATTATTTGATTTGATGACATGTATAGATAATTTTATAAAAAATTATAGAATTGTCACTCAAAAATCAGCATCTAAATTTTAGGACATCTAAATAACATGATATAAACATTGAACTAAATGCTCTTAGAGAATTTAAATGACAGCAAAACAAGGCCAAATGCATGTCAAAGAACTACCATTGTGAACACTAGTGGACCCAATTAGATCTCAATAAGACACAACGGTATAATATTGTTTGCAGGCTAAAACCCATTTGATATTCACATTTAGACTCAATAATGATGTCCAGAAATTGTTAACAATGTCAACGATAAATCAGAAGAGCCTTGCCTCCAGTTGCTCGTGTAGCCGCTTTTGCACCTCCATCTGCAACTTTAGTGCTTCTGTTATTTGCATTCCACTGATGACAAAAGAAAAAGATGCACCTTGATCACATACATATCTATTGCTTAATTAGGTTATATGCATTTTAGCCATCAAATTGCAGAATAAAATGGAAAAAGAAATCCAAAAAGCAGATTTACAGGTGTTCTAAAATTCATACATAACTGCCTAAATGTTCTTTGCAGCGAGTGTTTATTTTCCATTTCGGGAAGACACCATTGTTATTGAAAGAAAATCTATCGTTGGCTTTCTCTGAATCATAGTAAAAATAATGAAGTTTTTTACACTACTTCAGGTTTGGGTATTCTGAGCTGATACTCAGTGTAGTCAAACATATCAGAAACCTATTATCGCAGTAATATTTCCAATAAGGATAAGAAAATAACATGAAATTCCACAGGTTTGCATGGGAAACAGGAGAGATTTAGTACTCACGTGGAATTGTCTATGTTTGAAAGAACATCACCAGACTCTTTCTTTTCGACTTTTGCACCTAATAGAAAACTAATTAGCATGGAGGTAGGCTTATAAAATGAATTTGAATTGTATCACTGCTTAAATGTAACTGCTCTAGATCAATAAAACATATGCTCCCACCTTCAGATGATGAGTCTGGAAGATACTTTGCAAGACGGTATTTCTGCAAGG
The DNA here is from genome assembly GCA_019297695.1 of Apostasia ramifera. Classification (NCBI taxonomy): domain Eukaryota; kingdom Viridiplantae; phylum Streptophyta; class Magnoliopsida; order Asparagales; family Orchidaceae; genus Apostasia; species Apostasia ramifera. Next base: position 93,735 of record JAEMOT010000822.1, read on the forward strand.
GAATATATAATGTTAGTGACATCTTAGTAAATGCAAATATATTGTAAATGTATATATATGGATACTTATATTTCTATGTAGATACCTGCAAGTGGCTTTTCACATGATATATTGTCAAGCCTTGGACACCCATAATCCTAAGGACACCTTTAGGAGTGGCTCCTGGTAGTGAAAGAATATTTTGAGCATATACTAAACGGTGTACCTCCTAGAGTTGCTATTTCGTTTAGAGATTTCAAATATACCAAGTTTATTTTTTTTGGATATCATACAAAGATTGAATCATCATGCATAGCAAAAAGAACCACGATATTATCATACAATTCCAAAATATTATGCAACAAGGCAAGTGAAAAGTAATATATGTTTTTTGGGTTGGTATGCCAACGATTGACAGAGCCAAATATTACTTCAGACAACCAAAATTATAGTAAAAGAGCAGGTGCGTGGGAAGCCTAAACGATTACCTCTAAAAGTAAAATTAGATCAAGCTTCACAGGCTTTAAAGGTCAGACTTGAGAAAAAGGAAAAAAGAAGAAGTCAACCATTAGGTTCTCAAAATCATGTTTTATTCTTTTTATATGTTTTAGTTGCGAATTTGCAATCTTTATAACGGTATTCTGTTTTTCATACTCTTTCTTTCTTGTTAGGTAATCCTAAAGAAGGGTTTGAGGAACCAGCCAAGGAAAATTTTGCTCCATTATTAGGACCTAATTAGAAAGTATAGACACAACATGCAGGCACGACACAATAACACAATAATTTTTCAAAATATAAGACACGCACAAGGCAAGACACACATGTAATATCATAATTAAAAAATAAGTACATTTGTGATAGCGTAATTTGTTATATGCATCTAGAATTAGACACGACACAAAGAACACGACAAAACACTACACATTGGGATCCATAGAGGTATCCATGTTTCTTAACACATTTCATTTGTGGAAATGAATTAATAGTGAGCGCTTACTTTCTGGTCCTCCAAGCTGTGAAACAGCATCCACAAATCGCTCATGAAGTTCATTCGTCCATCGTAATCGCTGCCTCGAGGATGCATTGGGATTATTCGGGTTACTGCCTCCAGCATGCTGGGCCATAGCACTGGTATTCACTTCTATACGTTGATCATAACCCGGTGAAATGCAGTTTGCTAATCTTATATTAGAAATGGGAGATTGGAACATTTGTCATCCTCTGTTAAATCAAGAAGGCAAAATAATAAGTCAGCACATTGGGGCAAGCCGGCCAAATGTGAGTATACATTGTCGAAGTCACTATGTCGTCTGATCTCATAAAAATAATCCACGACAGGAAAAAGATCCAATTTGAAATACGTTAAAATTTGTTTTCAGGGCACATGCACATAGTTATAAAAGACCAAGAGTAAGACAAATTTCAAAGCTAAGCACATTATGATGTTTCAGAATAAAAGACTTTAACATAAGGCATCCCAAGCAGCTAAGCCATTGTTTGTTTACTAGTTTGCAACCAACAAAATTTAATCTCAAACCAACTTTTTCCTCAAAAGCGAAAAATTTAACTTTATTGCAAATTACACAATCCCTAACCTAAATTTTCCCGCTGTAAAACCTTTTAAGCTTACATCCAAATGAGCTACCAAACTTCACAATTATGTATTACAAACTCGGCTCGGAGCATCTAAAATCCATTTGAAGCAATACCAAATTTAGGAAATGCCTTAAGCAAACTATTTTTAAAACTCTAGCGGACAACTTGTGGTTTCTTGCAATAAATAACATCCAATAGCTTAAGACATTGGATTAGTTCAGTGTGGTGATGATGGCTGAAATAGTAAGCGAATGTCACCGTGCATAAGTATTTACAATGGCTAAATCACAGCAAAAGATACTTAAAAAGACACAGCAAAGACAAGTATAAGCGGTGACAACAGTCGAAACAGATTTATTTGAATGAAAGGGATTTCTCATGCCTCCCAAATACTTTCTGCAATTATTGCACCATTTATGCCCATTCATGCATGCACATATTGGCTACTAAATAGTGTAATAAAAATTGTGGTGGTTGGTTTGTCCTAGATCATCAAGCTAGCAGAATTCGCATATTCAGTTTTTCGTATTTCATTTTTTTTCTTCTTTCAATTATTTTTTATTTCATTTCAAACATGAAATGATAATCCTGAGATTTATTCTAACACCCTGACAGGGTTTCAGAATTCACAGAATTAACTAAACTAGCCCGCAAAGCAATTACAAGTCTAAGGAACTTGGCAAATAGGGACAAATCCGCAAAGCCAACACTTATAATACATAAATATGTGTGGGGGTAAAGGGAAAATCTTGATATTTGACAGCACCCAGTATCGTGGTTGACAGCAGGGGACCTATGGATCAACTTGCACAGAATCCAGCATTGGCTTCCTTTTAAGCCAGTTATTATACCAATGCTCCGATCTTTAATTAAGTTAATCACTTGTTACAATTTAAAACAGATCTTCTGAATTGTTTGTTACATAACTAATTCATTCTTGAGGTAGATAAACATGTCTGAAAATAACACAGATTTGAGAAATGAAAGGTACTAAGAAGCATAAAGACAAAACCTAAAATATTATCGCAGTCTAACAGGATGAGAGAAAGCAAAGGTACTAAATAAGCAGAAATTGTGCATGATCATCTCTTTATTCTCCAATAGCTACAACTAACAAAAGATTCGGGTGGCATTCAGGTTGGGAAAATTTATTGATTGTTGGTGAGGGTTGGAAATTTTGGCAAAACATGCTATAAGATTCATGTTTGAGGTGATGAATCAAATTTGGAATGGTTTAAAGCTCAAGGAAATGAAACTCACAGTATACACTACAGCACTAATAACTAACCCAGTTAAGTGAATTGACATATGAGGTAAGGGGGCCTTATTTATGCAACAAGTCAGTTAATTGCTGACCAGAATCTATCTACGCCACCACTTAATCGTACGCTCCAGTTTAGGAAGAGAACTTCAACAACCGAAGAAAAAGAACAAGGGACTAAGAGCCAAAAAGAAACGAGAGAGGAAGAGAGAGAGAGAGAGAGAAAGAGAGAAACAGCAGCAGCAGCAGCTTTGTTAAAGACAAGAGAGCTCAGATGCCTAACATAGAACAAAGAAACTAGCTTCTGTGAGCAACTGATTACCAAAGAACGTCATAATATTGCCATCATCCTGCATCTGGTTCTCGAACAGCACTCCGAAAGCAAAATAACCGCACAGTCAAACCCCTAAAAAAGCTCAACAGTTTCCTAACCCTTATCTCCCCCTAAACATAGAAGCCCAATCACGTGACATAGGCAAAGGATGACATACCCAGATCAGAAAACCGCGAAATTCTCGAATCTCAAGTTCCAGACGGATCCAAAAACACGAGCTCCGGGACGTCGGGGGATTTGACTGCCGCAGAGAGCAAACAACAGTGAGCAACGAAGCGCGCGCGAATCGCTGCAGAATCCTCAAAAGAAATCAAGCTTTGGAAGGGGAAATGAAAGAGCAGAGATCAAACCTTCCCCCAAGATTTTGCCGAAATCTCACACGCAGCAGTTCGTCAGAGGAAGGCATCTAGGGGCTTTCATCGCCCACGGAAATAGAAGGCAAGGGGGTCGCTTTCGGCCGGAGCTCTCAGCCCCGTTGGAAGCTGCTGGCGACGGCAATTAACGGCATCTCATTAGAATATTCCGTTAACGTAAGTAGACCGTCGAGTGAAATTTTCGAGACCAGAATATAAATTTAATTTATTTCATTAATTAAAACTTTATTCTATTTCAAAATTTTCAACTCCTCTTTTCTGATTCTAATTTCAACTACATTTTTAATTGACTGAATTTTAATTAAAGAATAAGTTGATGTGAACATAAAAATCTGAAACAAAAATACAAATTAAAAAATGGCAATATAAACAATTTAAAAAAAAATAAAAATAAATCATTATAATTAAGAATATATATTTATGATGAATTGATTCCCATTCACGAGCAATTCAAAAATAATTCAGTCAAATCGATTCAAGAATTATATTTAATAAGAATAATTTTGATTTAATCAATTTCAAATCGAGCTAAAAATTAGACCAGCAGCTAATAATCGGACTATTAAACGACCCTAATTCATTGAATGTTTGGTTGGAGGATGAATTTGGGTAAGGAAAGAGAAAATAATTTATTTTATAGAGTTGATGGGAAAGAAATTTATTTTAATATTGGAAGGTGTGTAGGATGTGAAATAAAATTGATTTTAAGGTTGAAATTTGTGTTGGATGTGAAATAAAGTTGATTTTTAAGATTAAAATTTGTGTTGGATGTGAAATAAAATTATTAAAGTTTATAATAAATTTAAAATATTATTAAAATATTTTTTTGCTTATTTTTGGGCTCATGCCAAACAAGGCCTAATACTCTAATTATATATTTAACTCTCACATGCAAAGATTTAAATTAATTAATAGTAAATTATACCTAGATCTCTGAATTTAAGGCTTAATAAAGCACAAGTCCACGTTTAACATTAGGGTCCTTGAATTTCAATAATAAATTATCAAATAAGTCTTTTTATTTTTTTATTATTAAAATTTTTTAAAATTACCGTTATACCCTTTCTTCTCTCTCTCCTCTCGATTCCCCGCCAACAGGTCCTGTGGCCGTGCGGCCGGCCTCTCTCTCTCCTCTCGATCCCCGCACAAGCGCGACGTAGCCAGCGGGTTGCGCGATCGCTTGTGGGTCCCACACGAAGCGCAGCTGCCGGGCGGGTCCTGCGGCCGTGTGACCTCGCGCGTGCGTGGGATCGGAAGGAGAGAGAAGAGGAGATGTATAATAATAATTTTAAAAAAATTTAATAATAATAAAAGAAGAATCAATTTGATAATTTATTAAAATTCAGGACCGGTATTATTATTTTAAAAATCTAGACCCGTTTGTTATTAAGTTTTAAATTCAGATATTTGGGTGTAATTTACCCATTAATTAATTATTCGAGATATTTTCGAGATATTGCTGAGCATTTAAACCCTGCGTTCTGAAAGATTCTTCGTGTCTTTTTTTGAGATGGAAATTATTGCACTTTATTTCCATCACTGCAGCCGTTGGATGTAACTTGGTTGCGCCAAGATTCGTGAAGATTTTCTTGAAGTCAAAAGGGTTGGGACGGCCGTCGGCGAAGTTTGAAGGGATATCTTTGTTTATATTTTATTTATTCAACTGATATTCTAAAATGGAAATTACATTTGGATCCCTGTCATATGGTTTAATGGCACATTTATGGTACTATTTAAAATAATTATAACTGAGTCCCTGAGTTCACATTCAGTCACAATTAGGTCACTTTTTGACAGACTCCATTGATATAATTTGAGAACCCAAAATTCTCCTTTTTCAATCTACGATCAACTTCAATGTAAGGATCCAATTAAAAAGTGCATGATGATCTGAGAGTCTTCACTAAAACTAACATAATATTGGGATCTAATTCAAATATCAAAATCTTTTTGTAATAAAGTTTCAATTTTAGAGATCTAAATGTAATTTTAGAGATCTAAATGTAATTTTAGAGATCAAATCTCAATCTAGAGACAGTATTTTCTTGGTAATTATTATTTTTTTTTAACTTTTAGGAGAGATTTATGTCATACAATGGAGTTTTTATGTCTTTATCATCAAGCTGGAAACAGAATTTTTTTTTTGAAATTCCTAATATTCGACATTGAAATGAATCACAATGACAATTACTTAAATTTAGAATCGACTTTTTTGGATCGATTCTAATTAAATTGATTACCTCGACGCGAAATTCAATTTTCGAGTTGTTGCGATTTTAGTTTGTCTATCAAAGTTTTATTTGAAAAGGGATCAAGCATTGTGATCATTGAGCCAAGCCGCTGAGTGCAGATTTTAAATAGAGAAGACGACGCTTTTGGTCGGAGTTGTCGAAAATCATAAATGCTCGATTATGTGCTTTCGGTTACTTGTTTTGTCTGGTACCTACTCCAATCTCGTCCCATCACACCCTATTTTATTTAATTGAATGGTGCATCATACGATTCATTTCTTAATTTTAAACGAAAAAAAAAATCATTTACTTAATATAACATGCAAATCAATGCACAACAGTGCACTGAATTAAACAAAAGTAGAATTGCATTTCCAAATTATATAAAAATGAATAGTATTCTTTTTTTTTTTTTTTAAGAAATGAGTAATATTTGTAAAAATGATAAAATTTGAGCATTTTATATAATATTATAGTTTTAAATTTTCATTTTTCTCCTAAGTAATTATTAATTAACGAACTTATATAAAAATTTATAACCAGTGTTTCTCCTTGTGATGAGTTTAGCTGAACTTATACCTGTTTTATTAGGGGTAGAATGAAATTTTAAGAATCATACTCATTCTGTTAATAGTAAAATAAAATAAATTAAATAAGTATGAGTAAAAATTATCATCGAGATATATATATATATATATATATATATATATTTCATATATATATTTTGTATGTGATGATTTTTAGATGATGATGAATGACGCAGATCTCATGTGGAAAAGGAAAATTTAAAGAAACTACATCCAATGTGGCAATGAGATACAAATGACTTTCACAAAGGTTTTTCGCACACAATCAGACTACAATCTAATAAAGTTTTGATGTGATTCTTTAAAAAAAAAAAACAAAATTGGGATAAAAATAAATTTTGGTGTGATTTTTTATTTTATTTTGAGATTTATAAAAGTTTAGAAATAAAATTAGTTAAATTTAAAAAAGTGAGTAAGATTGAAAATAAAATTATTTTTTATTTAAAAATATAGTTAAAATGTAAAATAAAATTAATTTTAATATTAAAATTTACGTAAAATTTAAAATATTATTAAATTTAATCTCTCAAACAATCAACTCTACTATTTAATTAGTTATTTTCTAAGCACTGTGTTATTCTCCTAGCTCAATGAAAAAAAAGTTTACCTGAAAATCAAAGGATCTCAGTTTCGAACTATACTATCATTATAATTTTTAAGTGTAATAAGAAAAATTATGGTGTTGAGAGATAAAATAAAAAAAAAATTCCCTGAGCTCTACAGTGAGAAAAAAAAAAGATTCATAGTTTTGCAACTGGAGCAACATGGATGAAAAATTAACTTGACTTGGTCGATATAAACTTGAATTAGCTCAAGATAAATAATTAGTTATATAGATAATTATAAATATATAAATTTATAGATATATATGTTTATAAAATTATTGTTTTATAAAAGTATAAATCTACTCATTTCAAGTAGGCTCAAAATTTATTTTGAGTTAGCTCAAGCTCGATGGTTTCTAGTCGAGTTCAACCTGAGAAGGACTCAAAAATTTCAAATTCAAACTAACAACAACTCACTCAAACTCGACTTATTTACAACCCTAATCTAATCGATGATTGTGCCAAAGAGAGAGTGGCATGCTGCCAATTTGGTCTACTACACTTTATGATAACGGCATTTATGCTTGTTATGTCTTTATAAATCAAGTCAAATTCGAGTTCACGTATCTCGAATTAAAATCGAGTTTGAAGTGTTCCATTACTCCTTTGAAAATAAAAAACAAATCCATATAAAATTGAAAAAAAATATTTTTGTTTACACAAATGTCATTCTAATATTTGAAACCTCCACAACCACCCCAAACTTTTTCCCCATACAATTAAACTGCTTTTTTTTTCTCACATTAAAAATTAACTATGGTTAGATTATTATTTAACTATGATTAGATGAGTTAACGAATTTCTAGTAGTGGACCATCATGAGTTCTTTTGATTCATATAATTTGCCCAAATTTATTACTTTTTTCAAATTATAAATAGAAGATTTGGAATTTAAAATAAAAGTATTGAAGCTTTTAGCAGATCTTTGAACTCATATCTATGGCGATTAACAATCAACAAAAAAAAATCTTTTTTTGAATTTCCATTAGGTTCAATGTTATCTTGATGTTATAAATATATAAATAATTTTTTAAAAAATTATAAGTTATTATTCAAAAAAAATACATCATAATATTTAAATAACATGATATAATACTAAAAAAATATTAAATCAAATGTTCATTTAATTAGATAGTATAAATTTCATAGGAATTCTTTAAAGTAGATTATAATTTCACATAAATACATAAAATAAGAATCTTTTCTGCATTAGTCATTCTTCTTTACATTAGATTATTTAACACTCTCATTTACTTCTAGTAGATCCCATTTGATTCAGAAGGCTCAATCAAAAAGCTAGAAATCACTAGAAAGCAGTCCACCTCAGCTATGACTGCGAAGCTCAAGATTACTGCTTGCCACACGTGCAATTGCGAAAAGCTAAAGAAAATCACTTGCCATCCAAATCAATGTTCAGGGTTAGTAAACCTAAGAGGTGACATAGGTTCTATTACCACATCTAATAGAATATTTTATGAAATTGATTATTTTAAATATTTTTTTCTAGCTAGAATTCATTGTTTGTAAAATTAAAATAGATAGATGCACACCTTATTATTAAATTTGGGGCAACTAATATGTAAATTCTAAATGGTTGTGCCACTTCAAGTGTTTGCCAGGGAGACGATCGGAAGGCAGAATCGAAAAGCTCCATGGAAATCACTAGAAAGCAGTCTACCTCAGTTGTGATCGCAAAGCTCAAGATCATCGCTAGTCGCACGTACAATTGCGAAAAGGTAAAGAAAAACGCTTGCCATCCAAGTTAATGTTTAGTGTTAGTAAACTTAAGAGGTGATAAAAATTTTAATACAGTGGTATTTAATAGAATATTTTATGAAGTTGATAAATTTAACTTTTTTTTAAATAGAATGTGTTGTTTGTAAAATTCAAATAAATAGAAGGGCACCATGTAATATTTAAAATTGAGGCGACTAATATGTAAATTAATAAGGAGATGATTGGAAGGCTTAATCGAAAACTTAGAAATAGTGAAAAGTTAAAAAAAAATCACTTGCCATCTAAGTTAGTGGTCGGGGATAGTAAACCTAAGAGGTGACATAAGTTCTAATACAACGACATCTAACGAAATATTTTAATAAAGAGGATAAATTTAAATATTTTTTAACTATAGTTTATTTTGTCTCATTGGACTTTAATCAATTGCTTACCATCAACTTTTTATTTTATTTTTCGAATTGTGATATAATGATTATTGAGTTAGGCCCTGTTTGAAGGTAGGGCTAATTCGGACTTTTCACGCGCCGGCACCTAAACTTGTTGGCAATAGAGTTCTAGGTATAAACACATTCCCTGGACTTACAAACTACAACAAAATGAAAAAAGGGATAAATTACACCTAGATTCATGAGTTTAAGACTTAATAACGTACAGATTCACGTTATAACATCAGGGTCCTTGAGTTTTAATAAATTATCAAATGAGTCCTTTTTTATTTTTTATTATTAAATTTTTTTAAAATTATCATTATACCCCTCCTTCTCTCTCCTCCTGATCCTCTCTCGGAAGGAGAGAGAGGGAGGGGTATAATAATAATTTTAAAAAAAATTAATAATAAAAAATAAAAAAAGAACTCATTTGATAATTTATTAAAATTCAAGGATTTCGATATTATAATTTTAAAAATGTAGATCTAACTTTTAGACCTGGGTGTAATTTACCCTAGAAAAACCAAGAATAGCTTTTAAAGAGTTTTTATTTTTTAGCTAATAATGAATTACTACCAGGGGATAGGGTGAAATTAGACATTTGCATAAAAGTTTTTTTTTTTTGTTTAGAATTAAATAAAAGAATAGTTGCTTACTGTTAATCCATCTATGTAGATCAATATGCAATAATGCAGCCGCTACATAACTCAAAGACCTAACAACAATATAAATTTCATTGTAACGAACCAAAAATCATACATAAAATTGAAATAATTTATAAAGACCTATAAATATGTAAATATATACATATATATAACAAATAAATAAATAAATATTTACAAAGGTAAATTACATTCAGGTCTCTGAGTTTAAGGCTTAACAATGTACAAGTCCACGTTAGAATATCGGGATCGTTATAACCCTCCGGTCCCTCCCCCTCTCTCTCTTCTCCAGTTCCCGCGCACGCAGCCTCACGTGGAGCCACCGCCAGGTCCGGCGGCTGCCCGCGAGGCCGCGTGCACAGGGATCGAGAGGAGAGAGAGAGGGGGAGGAGTATAATAGTAATTTAAAAAAAAAATTAATAAAAAAAAAATAAAAAAACTCATTTGATAATTTATTAAAACTCAGAGGCCTCAATGTTATAATTTTAAAAACGTGAATATGTGCGTTATTAAGCATCAAACTCAAAAATCTGGGTGTAATTTATCTTATTTACAATTAAAATAACGAGAATTTCGTTGAGATCAAACTAGATGAGCCGAAATAACACGTAGGAGAGAGGTGAGGCAATTTTTAAAGGGTAAACTGGATTCCTTTTGGGATAAGCCACAGGTATGGAGTTATTGTACTTTAGAGCCTGTGGCTAGTGAATTCAATCTTTGACATGAAAGTTATGGGATATCTCTAATCTTATATTTCACGCTAGCTTACATGATCAAGTTTACTACAACACTAGCTACATCGCCAGCACTCAGATCATCCGGTTCACTAATATCTCATTAAGACAAATGATATCAACTCAGGCGAGTCTCTGCATACTCACTAGATATTCCCGACTGATAGCACCATTATGTCCATCTATAAATAGAGGACTTCTGCATCCCTGTCGTACACGTGGCGCCAAGCTGACATTTAGCCTTTATTTATTTACTAATTTATTTATCTGTTCTCACAGGTTTCAAACCTCGGGCACGAGTGTTCAATCATGCTTCGTCCACGACGAATCAGGACCATCCCTGTTAACATCGATGACGATGTTACAAAGCGGTGCCTGTCACAATCGGCTTGACCTTTTTTCCAAGACATGCAAACCAAGGATCCGCATGCTCCGGCTGTCACGGATCCCCAGAAACAGTACTAATATTAAAATTTAGCATCATTCTTTTGCTGCTTTTGGTTCCTCCGGCGACCGACAAGCGGCGCGAGCTCAGAGCTTGCTCACTACCTTTTCTCCGGAAAACCAGGACAAAGCTGTATAGTCTATCGCCTACAAATACCCTTGAACAGTTTTCAAGAGAGGAGATCCAAGAGGAGAGAATCAACAGGAGTGACCAGAGTGCAAGCAACCTCCCGGATTCTCCCATTCTCATTGTATTAGAGCCCCAACTGAGGAGCTCTATTTCTCTCCCTCTTTCCCTTTCATAAGCATTGTACGAGCCCTTACGGTTACCTTTTTCCTTTAGTGAAAACCCTTCGCCGGTCAACCGGTGGATGTAGGGGACTTCCTCCCCGAACCACCTTAAACCTCTGTGTGCTACTCTGGTGTTTTTCTCTTTCTTAAAGCTTAACTGACAGGCTTATCCTTCTGCGCGCCGTCATCTCTCAGGACTTCTCTCTTTTTTGGTGTTTCTTGGGATCCCTCACATCCTACGTCAACACTAACTAATCCAAAAAAATGTAACATCAAAGTCTTTACAACTTTCTCTTGAGAGAGAGAGAGAGAGAGGAGTTGCTTCCTTCCTTCAATTTGTAATTGACTTTGGTGACTCCTAATTCTTGATTAGTTAAATCTTTTTTTGCTTAGCCCATGAATTTAGGAGGGTTCCCTCCAAACCATGTAAAGATCTGTGCTCTTCTAGTAGCTTATTTTGATTCTCTCTATTTATTTCTTGTATAGGCTTGTTGCGTATTGCTGATTCTTTATAAATATGAATCTCTATCAACATCTAATGCACTCGTACAGGATCAAGAAGATGCTTGATAAAGCATGCAGTAATACCCCTTCTGCCATGAGCCAAATGTGAACCAAGCTGCCTTGAATAGTCCCTGTGATGCTGCATTTGTTCCAGCACTAGGGTTCACACAAATGCTTCAATTTCCTTTTCCTGCGATCAGTAGATCGACTAGCTTCGTGAGATGATCATGGAGTTACACTAAATAGTAGCCAATTCCATCCTAGGTTAGCATCCTTGCTCAGGGCACGACAATGACAACTTCAGCATTGGCTCTATCGAAAATCAAGATCCAAGCACAAGCGGCACCTCTTTCAGAGTCAACTTTGCCGTCAAGAGAGAAACTAGCACCCTTTGGCTTCGTCAACCTGCTCATTACCTTCCGAGATCTGAATGGAGCGGCCAACCACCTCAATACCTTCACCTTCATCTGATCAAGTTCCATATGCACCATTTTGGGAAAGTTTGGGCGCATCGAAATTATAACAAAGTAAAAGGGGACTTGGAAGTCTGAGACGGGATATAAAAAATGCATTGGAGAACCTAAGATGATTGTGTGAAGAAAACTAGAATGTCGGCTAATAGGCAAAGGTTGGGAGAGCCAGACATCAAGCAGCAGCAGCCGCCGCCAAGTATTGAAAAAGATAATCAATTGCCTTTAAAAATCATGTTAATTGCACGATCACGTAAGAACTATCAAAAACTATCATGTCTGATTAAAGAGGTGACAAATAATTAAACTAAGGACATGACCGCAAGAATCTAGAAGGAACAGAGGCCACCTCAAGGCATGGCTGCTTCCGAACAAGATGTGAAAAAGTGCCAGCTTTTATTATAAAGAACCAGCATTACTGCGTGACGATGACACCCATGACTCACCTATTTACTAAAGTCAACTTCAAGAACTGAAACTCAACTCCAGAATACCAGGAGAGAGAGAGAGAGAGAGAGAGAGAGAGAGAGAGAGAGAGAGAGAGAGAGAGGGGGGGGGGGGGTTGACCGGGCGCGCATTGTGGGTGAGCAACCTGCCCGCCGCTCACGCGCTCAACGGGCGTTGAATTCTTTAAAGCAAATGATGCGTCACGTGAGCGGCTGGCCTCCCACCCCTGCTCGTATTATAAATGCAACCCCTCCTTCCCTAATTACTTTAATTAGACATAATTTAATTACATTTAATCTATGATTTATTTTTTTTAAAAAAATTTTCGGGTGAAAAGTCTGTATAGAGAGAGATAGAGAGAAGAGAAGAGCGATATGGGCCGGATCCCGTGCTGTGAGAAGGATAACGTGAAGAGGGGACAGTGGACCCCGGAAGAAGACAACAAGCTCTCCTCCTACATCGCTCAGCACGGAACCCGTAACTGGAGACTGATTCCCAAGAACGCCGGTATTAATTGTTTTTTATAGTTTACTATTTTATGTAATGCGTATCAATTAATTAATCCCTTGAGTTCTACGTCCACTTCTGATCATATGAAATAATTATATTTTTCTCTTTATATCGTAATATTTCTCCTCAAGAATATTACGATATGCATTAGGAGCTTTTAAAATTGATGAATAGATTTAAAGAGTTCCACTCATGAAACCTTAGCAAGGAGAAAGAAAACTTCTTCATCTATAGAAAATTCAATGATACTAAGGATCTACCTGATGGAAGTCCAATTGAATGGGGATAATCTCCCTTCAAAGAGGGAAAGAAAAAAGAAAGTAGCCACGAATTGTTCAAACAGCTCTAATCCCTTAAAGGAAACAAGTTGACACATACGCTAATGCCCACATTGACATTATTTAATCAGTTTAAAAACCATAAAGGCCGCCACTTATCCTCAAGCCAAACAAATATTAACTCGAGATTAAATTGAAAATTTGATTCGATCCAAGCTTAACCCATTGATTACAGATTTATTCTCAATTTAAGCAAAAGAAATTAATTTTTGATAAAATTTTTAGGCATTCATGTGCACTCATCTGACCATTTGAAGTCTTGATCATCAGTCTCAATCTTACCATAAGTAAACAAAACAAGCCTACACGTTTTAATATATCACTGGAAAAATTCCAAGAGAACTTTATAGATTATTTCTTGAAAACTAACCTAACAATACTAATGACATTTATATATACATAAAAATTTTGCGCCATAAAAATAAATTATTGTTGATTTTATTTGAAATTAATCAATCTCAAGTCAACTTAAAATCTAAATCCTTCAATCCTAACGGCCCTAATTATAAGAATCTGATTATATTTATTATAACGAGATTGGCAGGGTTGCAGCGGTGCGGGAAGAGCTGCCGGCTGCGGTGGACCAACTACCTCCGGCCAGACCTCAAGCACGGCGAGTTCTCCGAGTCGGAGGAGCAGACCATCGTCAAGCTCCATTCCGTCGTCGGCAACAGGCATGAAATCAAAAACCCACTTTCAAATAAAATAAACGAATACCAAAATACCACTAATAATATAATTAATAACTTGGTGGCTCAGATGGTCGCTGATAGCCCGGCAGCTGCCGGGGAGGACGGACAACGACGTGAAGAACCATTGGAACACGAAGCTGAAGAAGAAGCTTACCGGCATGGGGATCGACCACGTGACCCACAAGCCCTTCTCCCACCTCATGGCCGAGATCGCCACCACCCTCCCCCCACCGCAGGTCGCCCACCTCGCCGAGGCCGCCCTCGGCTGCTTCAAGGACGAGATGCTCCACCTCCTCACCAAGAAGCGAATCGACTTCTCCTCCACCTCCGCCGCCACCGCCGCCTCCGGAGGAGGCCTCACGGAGCCCGGCCTGGAGGATTACGACAGGGAGGAGACGATTCAGAAGATAAAACTAGGGCTCTCCCGGGCGATCATGCAGGAGCCCGGTCCGAAGAAGGAATGGGTCCCGATGGGCGTGTTGGGCCGGGATGACGTGGAACCGCCGGATAATGAAATGTTGTGCGACGTGTACGCCGCGGACATCAGCGACGTGTACCGCTACGGAGAGCAGCCGACGTACGTGAATGACGTGGAGGGGTCGGCGTGGAGCACGTGCACCGGCAACAGGGGCAGCAGCGCGGCGGAGCTGCACGGTGGTCTCGGCGGCGTGCGGATAAAGGGGGATGATGAGGGTGGCGAGGGGTCCGAGGACGGAAAGGGTGAAAGCAAATTAGGGGACACTGCTCTGTTTGGCTCAGAGTGTGTGCTCTGGGATTTATCGGATGATCTCATGGATCCCTTGGTTTAGAAAAAAAAGGGAAATATGCTGAAAGGAATAAATGATTAGTAGAACATATATAGAATTTTGTATTATTGTACGTAGTTTAGGTGAAAATTCAGAAATTTAATATGTAGAATAACATGAATTAATGTTTTCCTCGATTTATTTGGTGAGAATTGATTATAAATAGCTGATTTCAAATTAGGCGAAATAGGAAGATGACGACGATGTGTCCGCCAGAACCTGCAACCACGAAATAAGTCAGCTATACATTCTAACCTCACTAACAACTAATCAATCAAGATTATATCATTAATTGTACTAAAATTAGTTGCTAATTTTGCAGTAATTTAAGATCTAATCTTGACTAAATTAATAATCTTGAGTAAATTAATAAGTTGGGGAATAACGTGGTAGTCTAAATTATGGTAAAGAGAGAGACTTGCCTCCAGTTGTTCTTCCGTAAATGAATCCTTTTGAATGTTCCATGTATCAGCGTGAGTCCGGCGGAACTCTGCCACTGCTTTGGTGACGGCGGATTTAACGGGCGAGGGCTCCGTGATGAATCGGGCCAGAAGTGTCACGTGATCGGGGAGCCAGCTGCAGAAGTTAATGCATATATATTCCCAATCAAAAAAAAAAAGTTGATGAAATTGAACGTATGATAGGGGAAACAAATCCTTTTGAACCTTAGGGAAGGAAAGTATCCTTTAATTAGTTATTTTTATTGCTGTGAAACATGAAAGGAAAATGCTAAGAAATAATGTAAAACATTCAAGTTTAATAGGATATTTTTTTATGCAAACAAAAGGCATTAGTTACAAATTTTAAAAAAGAGAAGTAAAATGAAAAGGATTTGAAGTTTAATTTTTTACCAAGAATAACCTACAAGGTCCAACAAGTGCACTAATCAAATATGAATACCAACTTGCCAATGCATGACATTTATGGAAATAAATCCAATACAAAATTGTCAGCCTGGTTTATGCACTTGTCATTGTCATCTCATATGATGTATGTAATATAAATAGCTACAGTGTTATATTCTTCATACAAATGTAAAATGTAGAAAAGGAGAACAAACTAGAACAAGCAAATAAAACTGTGGTTAAAGGGGTGACCAAAAGCAATCTGGCTGGATGTCAAATGAAATATTATTAACCATCCATTCTTAGTGATGTGTTGTGAATTTTATTGTATACTGATATTTTAAATAAACTATATACTCCTCATTTTTATTCACTTTCAATCACTTTTACTTTATTTAGATATTTCACACGTAGTAGTATTAAACATTTACATTTTATCCCTGAAGTGAGTTATTGGGAAAGCACAACCAATTGTCCTACAAAGGTACCTCAACAAATTGTATTGCAATACTAGTAGCCCTAACCCATTGGTTAAGACTTCGAGTTAATAGGTATTCATTGACTTGTATATGTTTTTCTCTCCTAACATATAATGAAAATTTAACCCTTCTACAATTTGTAAGTAAATTCAACTATATTTACATTTAATTTTCTCTAATCAATCATAACAAAGCTAAATACAAAAAAACAAAGCAAAACAAAATACTCCAGGATATCATAAGTTTGTGAACGATAGTCAACCAGGGGATAAAACGTAATCATGAATTCAAAAATGGGGAACAAATGTAAATACTCAGATATACAACGAATTATGTAATAAAAATTACTCCGAAGGTAGCAGATGTAATTCTTCCTAATTTCATATGCATTCACCTAGTCCCATAAACAGTTATATGTATCATGTGTGCGCAAAAATCACGTTAAGTTCTACAATTTTAATTTTGGTAGTTGTAGATCACGCTTTTATTACCCCTAATCACTAACATATTTATCTGTACTTCAACACAGAACCATTATATTCTAACAATCATCCGACTTCAGAGTTCCAAAGAAAAAAGGCATACCTGGGCATGTCATATGGAGCTGACAGTACAGAAGCAGCCAGCGCGAGAACAGCACCATGTACGGAAGCTATAGAATGACCAGATCCCATTTTTCTGTTATTGCAAATAAGAGTATTAGTCTTGCAAGATTCAGGCTGATTGATGCATCAGATGAGATAATTCATCAATGTGCTTGCATTTTACAGATCTCATCTCACTCATGAAATATGCAGAAAGGAAGCATAATTAAGCAGATCACCTGTGCTTTCGTTTCCTGTATATCAATTGTGCTTCAGAATAAGCACGGCCTTGAAAAAGCCTGGAAAGCTCTTCATCTCCACCCTTCATTAAACTTGCCAGGACCCCTGCAGCATGCTCCCTTACCTGGAATTTCATCAAGATTGGAACATAAGAGTGAATTGCACGTTCCAACTTATGAGTTTGGAAAAAAAATGGGTATGCAACTCAGCAAGTGAAAGGACGAAAAATGAATTATGACCTGCAGAATATAGAGGCCAAATTAGGATTTAAAGCAAAAAAATCAACAATTTCAAATAAAAAAGAGGATGTGCACAGTAGTAGTATGCATGCGTATGTGCATGAATGCCTACACTTACATGTGCACAGTTACAATGTGTACGTACATATCAGAATTGCATCAAGGGCTAGAAAAGTATCGGACAGTTACTTTCAAATCCTAAAATAGAAAATTAATTGTGCGCATGACAAACTATTCAAATTGTATGTCAGATCGATTTCTCATGTGACACATGTTAGAAGAGGGATAAATGTACACAAGTAAATTTTACAAAAGTGAAATAACACATGTTAGAAGAGGGATAAATGTAACATATAATTTAAATAGTAAGTTGTATGTACACAATAATAATTCTCAACAATGAACTTTTTAACAGTTCATGGGTTAAGGAGGTGTGTGAGAGGTTCAAAAAAGTCAAAACCAATGTTATAGGACTGATTTGTTAATAAACATTGACCCCCTCTCTCTCTCTCATACCATGCATTACCAAGGGTTCTAGCAACCCCCTACCTTCTTCCCTACCAGAAACTAATAGGAACTAGCTATAACTCCTAGGAATCAACTCCTGTATTTCACTAGTGGTAGTCCAGCCTCCTTTGACTAAAGGTGGCCCACATAGTGAAACCCTAAATATAAATAACAAGGAGGGAAGAAATCACAAATTATAGGTCTAGGAAAAAATTATCAAAAGTCAACCTATCTTAAAAACCGATAAGATGCTTAGAGATGAATCCCAGACTATGAGTTACGTCTAGAAATGATATTGATTTCACATTTCATGAAAAAATGGTAGCGATTCACTTGCCTCAACTTGATTATCAACAAGAAGCTTCTCAATACTGTTCCAAATTTGTACTTTTTCTGAACTTGAAAGGATGAATGTGTGCCTGTTACAATAAGGCGAACAGTCAAACCCAGGCGTACAAGATGGCAAACAATACGATATACATGCATTAAAATCTCAGTAACATACTTCTTGGTGGGGTCCAGGAAAGGGGGAGGGAAGGAATGTGTACAACAATAAGCAGACATGCCTGAGACATGCAGTTGCCTAGGGACCTGAATGCTAATATAGAAAGTGCATTCCTAATGCTACACCTTTAAGAAAAGGGCATACCAAGCATAAATGGGGAAACAGAGTTAAATTGAGTACCAAATGAAGCACAAATGGAGAAACTAAAGTTAAATTGAGTACCAAATGCAAACCTTACTAGTTAATGTAAATCTATATCCCAAATGCTGACCAGCCATATCATTGAGCATCAACTATTTTAAAATATGTTAACAAGTACATTAGAAAAAAAATATTTATATATTCTCATATTACACAGAAAAGTCAATTCATCTACTGTGATCCATCATACATTCATGCACAAAAAGGAAGTCCATTAAATTCATTTCCAATCACAGAAATAGCCAAAGGGGAAGAAAAGATCTAGAAATTATTAGGGGTTTCAAAATTTCCCAATTCCCATAAAAGCCCCAGTTAGTTCATAGACAATGGCTTTGTTTTGTTCATGCCTGACAGAACCATGACTAAAAAAGAAAAGATACTCTTTATTCCCTAGCTTCATTCCCCAAAGCAATCTCTGGATGATTACAATGCCTTCACCTAAATCTAGAATAGACTCAGATGGATTATAAGAAAAAAGAAGACACTAATACTTCCACCGCGTGACTGATCTTCTCTTTCTTCTAGTTCTTTTTCTTGCGGCAAAAAGGATTGACTACTCTCTCACCATTGTTGGAAGTCTTCAAATGATTGACTTTCTCTTGGATTACTGCAGCACACACTGGACTCTTGTCGACTCCAATGAGCTCTCCAGGTGCCGATCACCATCATGCTTCTCCTCATTGCTCCTACAGATGAGAAATAGGGCAACAGTTTCTCCTAGGATAGATGAGTGACATTGCACATCGTTGTCCAATATGGCCACTCCCGCATAACAGCCTGACAGAAGGCTAATGTAGCTACCCATCCATAATTGTTTATAGATTTTTTGAACATTTTAGAATATAGATTCGATTCTTCAAGAAAATCTCTTTTCAAAGAAGTCACGAACCAATGGCTCCTCCAGGTTCAGAAATCCATTCTCTAGGACCACCTTTATCGAAACTGTCCACAATAAACTCTATTCGTCGAAGACTTCTACAGATCAAGGTTAAAGGCGCACCTTCATCGAAAATTTTCTTCGGATTGTCAACCTTTGTCGAGAAAACTCCTTTCTTTGGAACGATTCATCTTTACTCGAAGTAACTTATTCTTCGAGGTTGATTACGTTCGAGGAACATCTTCTAAGACTCCCTCTTTGACTGGTCATTGCTTTTCGAGACCTCTTCTTGAATTTATCCTCAGTTTCACATAAGGAGGGATACCCCAGTAATTCCCAATAATAATAAAAAATAATATCAAATTCTACAAAAAATTCCAAAACAAAATTTATTTTATTTTATATTTGCATATATTTCAATATAACCATCGAACTTATTTCACGTTTTCTACAAATCTCAATATAGTAAATTAACTTTATTTCCATTATATACGAGTTTGAAAGCGCATAAAAAAAAACCACCAAAAAATTCACCACCCAAACAGGGACCTATATGTAGTAATGAATTGGTTTTCTTATATATGTTAATGCCATTATGCAACACTTTTAACCCCCTAAGCAATGCCCCCCAAAATGTGGACTAGCCAACATCAACTAAAAATATCACAAACCTAAATCAGATTAACATAGGCACAAGCACTTTTATCTATTGCAGTTTTAACTCTAAAATTGAATAAATAAAGATAATAGCAAATAGAAATGAAAAGAGTCTATCGCTGACTGATATAGCCCTAAAATTGATCAGAATCGAGCTTTAGTTGATGCTCTAATATGGTTCATGGACAAATGAATTTCAAGAGGCTATCACTAATTGATATCAAGATAGATATCCCCAGAATTCCCATGAAAGCTATTGATGTGAAGAATAAGTGGGAGAAGAGTTTGTGGGGCAGGAAGCTCATCGTGCAGAAGAGGAGCTTCACTAAACGATTTCGATACGTTCAAAGTCATGTTGGCTAAAATAAAGAGAGGATACGCAATTCGACTGGAGATTTCGAAGCTGAAGAAGGATGCTTCAGCTTAAGTTTTTTTATATGATTTCTTACGAATCCATTCTATCTTTGTTTTGGAGTTGAGTTGAAATTTGAAATCTTGCTAGTTGTATGCAATTTGATAATTCCTTGAACTCTTTGCTATGGATTTCATTTTAGAAATTGATGTTCTGTGGTAATTAATCTACTCACAAAAAAAAAGAAATGGAAAGTCATGGAAAATGTCCCAAACATGCAACAATTCTTCAATTGTACTTACGAAACTTTCTTGTTCATCTCGCATTTGTCATCAGTATGAGGTTTCTAGGTTGCATCATACTCCTATTCAACATGCAGTATCAAACCTTTTTTTTGTTGTTCTTTTCCAAAAGGATGGAAGGTCGTTCCAAGCCTACCCATACTGTAAATAGAATCCACAACTTAGACGCCAAAGTTTACCAACTAAGCTACATCATCTCATCAATTTAAAATATTAAAGTCTGTTTGTTTGTAAGATTAAATTTAACAAGGTTAAAATTAAACTTTGATAGAAATATTTTTTCATTAAAAGTTGTGAATGATGTGAAGTAAAGTTAGTTATTATGTTGGGGTGTGTGAGGGATGTGATATAAAGTTAATTTTTATATTGGATATGTGAGGGATGTGATATAAGTTAGTTATTATTTTAGTAATGTGTGTAAGATGTGAAATAAAGTTAATTTTTAATATTAAATTTTATGTGTGATGTGATATGCTAGGTTAAAATTAAACCAGGTTAATTTTAAACCGACAAACAAACGGGGCCAACCTTGAAAAGCCCTAATTTCTTGATGGAACACAGATTAAATTATTTGCTAGCTTCGCTACTGTTCTGTTCCTTTCTATTTGAGGTTCTTTTCCCTTTTTTTTTGAAAGGTTTTTTCCTTTCGAAAAGTTTTTCTTTATTTTTTTTTGCATTTGATACAGGGCTATCATTTTAACGAACATGCATTGAAAACTTTGCTATAAGTTACATTGTTAGCTCCGCAAATTGATCACCCAATTTCCATGATTTGAAAATTTTGTTAAAAGAACATGCTGCACTTAATAAAGAATACAAAATCCAACAAATATTAGTCACCAAAAATGAAAAATTGCTCAAAGGACATAAATGTAAATAAGAAAGAAAAGTTTTAAAGTATCACATTGTCACATGACATAAACACAAGAATGCCACTTGCTCAAGATTTATCAATTAAACAAAGTGGGGGATTATCAAAACCAACCTGTACATGAAAGTACGGAGATATGAGAGGGAAGCTGATCTAGTTCGCCAATTGGGATCAGTGGCAGAAGAAAGGGTCACAGAGACCGCATGTTCAAGGAATGGTCGTGGTAAAATCCTCCATTTTAATACTTCAAAAGAAGCTTTAGCCAATGTTGATAAATCTTTATGAGAAGTTTCCTGCAGACAAAAACAAATAGTGAAATACAGAATACTGCCATGCCCCTCACTGCAACAATTAAGGGGACAACTGAACCCAAGAAAAAGTCTATGAATATGTGGCAGAACAGCAAAAATGAGGGGTAAGACAACTTTTATGAAATATAACTAGCATGCTCATTGTTGACCTCAGGAGGTCTATGTACATAAATATGAGTGGATCCAAGTCAAAACATAAAGGAAGAGTAAGACAAAAAATGACTTGAGGTATGCAGTTACAGAAACGTTTATCTTCCATAGAACTGAAGGAAGAAGAGAGAGCTTTGTTTTACACATACATACATACATACATACATATATACACAAACTTCTATGTAGTTCATTTTTATAGGATGAATAGACACAGAATGTAAAAGAAATATCCATGTAGTTCAAATGTCACTACACTGATGCTGGAAAATTAGTTTCACTAAGTCACAATGATATCACTATTTTTTAAAAATAAAAGAACGATGAGTAATATTGGCAATACAAATTAACTTCTTTAATACCTGCAACGAAATAATAGGATACAAAAGTTCCACAATGATGTCCAGCAAAAATGATGATCTGCCAGACTTTAAAGATGAAATAATGAAATGGAACATCTGCCCATAATAGAATCGAATGATTAGTACATGAGAAAAAATTGAGCTAGAAATTATTCAGCAAAATAAATACCGTTTCCAGCCTCCTAATATCAGTCTTGGCCTCAGTGTTTGCAAATCCATTTTCGTGAAAATCTGAAGATGTTTCAAAGCCATCTAACTGACTAGAACTTTGGATATTTATTGCAGATTCAGAGGCTCGTTCCATTAAAACTTTAACCCACTCTTCAGCTCGTAACTTCATTAGGACATTATCTCCAACCCTTTGTGGATGCTTACTACTGTACATCATAAAAAGTCTTAAGTTTGAGCAAAGAACAGAAAGGGCAACACCAATCGCCTCCCTCACCTGCAACAAGTATATCCTAACTTCATAAAGAAGTTAAGGAATGATAAACTGGTAGGAATAGAGTCAAATAATAATTGAAAAATTGGGGTTGGAGAGGAGGAAGGCTAGCAACTATATATAATAGGTTTACAAGCAGTTCAAAATTGTAATAATATATAAAAAGTGATGAACGTATAATGTAATTAAACTATCCAGTCATGAAAATGCAAATCTTCTTGGAGGAAAGGATCCGTGTCAAAAAAGGGAAATAAATAATCAGAGCGACTATTATGAATGGCAAATGCTATGCTTGACTGATACAAGTAACTTGACCAAAAGGCCTTCACATAGAAGAGCAACAGATGGAGATATTCAAATTATAATTGAGTGTATCCTTAAATTTGGGTAAACGCTAATTGATTATTCATATTTCAACACAATATTCAGATTTCAACATCCCACAAGCGAATACACATGTATAATATCAAGTTTAATTTCTCCAGGAACAGAAGCTAGAGACTTAAAAGGTATAAAGCCTTAATGTGAACATACAAATAACATAAGCAAAAAAAATCAGATGCAGAAGAAAGACTACATCTAGAAATGTCATTGCCATGCCATGACAACCATCAATAGGCTTAACTGGACTTAAGAGTAAGTCATCTCAAAGTTCATGTGGATCCAATGGAGGGGAAAACAAAATAAATTCTATTTATTTTATTAATAGTTGCTTTCCAAGATTTATAAGATTTCAAGTAATAATGGGGATTTAATAGTTTCCTATTATCATATTTCATATCCTTTAACAATGATTTTTGTTTTTACTTTAAATTCCTTTTGTTATGCACAGTTGGACTTATAAATCTTTCAGCTTTGATGAAATAAATAAAATTCCTCTAAATTTGGTTTTCTTCTTCCTCTTCCTTTTTTTTCTTACTCCTCTTCCTCTTCTACTCTCTTTGTTCCTCTTCCTCTTCACTACTCTCTTTCTATTCTTCTAGTCATCTTCGCTTTGACCCTTCTCATGCTACATAATTTGGCATTAGATCGACAGTTGAACCGCTTTAGCAAACTGCACTAATCTTTCATCATACAGTCTATCTTTTTGTGTTGTTCTCAAGAGCAATAGACACATCTCACTGTCTCACCTCCTAACATCAACTGCTCAATGCCTCTATTTGCCACCTCTGTCTGTCACTCCCCTATATAGCTCCACCTCTTGCTCTTATATCCATTCATTGAGAACTCGTGTACAACACACTGCCCTCTCTCCCCAGTTAAACACCACCTCTACCTTAGGCCAAATTGCCCCTCCCCAACATCAAATTGAGCACCCACTCCACCTGTTTCATGTCATTTGCTAAGCCATAGCATTGACACCTTGGGCCCAAGCAACAAGATCAAGGCAACATGAAGCATCTAATTGGTTTCAAGTGCACTAGTCCACACAATCAGCCAGAAGCACTCGTCTAATCAAATCCCATAGTGAATCTTCCAACCTTTAAAATAATTCAAGCAGGATTCAGTAATTAGATGAAATAGGTATTTCAAAATGTGCCTCAAAGAGTGATTTCTTTAATTTCAAAAAAAGATTTTTATTCTATCAAAAAAAATTATTTTTAATTATTTTAACCTACTAATTAGATAATTTGCTTGAGTCCAAATTATTTCTTAAATAAAATAAACATAAATATTTTTATATCCTTTAGTTAATCTAAAAAAAGTGTAAAATGACATATTTGCAGAGGTTTATAAAATGAGTTATCCAGTATTAATTAAGATATTTCTCATAAATCGTATCATAATAAAATTTATCAATTTTGTCGGAATTGCAACTTGACTATCTTTATCGTTCCAAACTATCATAAATTATTACATAAGATGCTACATAGATGGAGTGAGCATCTAAGTTCTCTTCTTCGCTCATCCAAGAAAGCAAACCTTTGAATATTATCTTACGAGCATAGTCCAAGCTTTCATTGTCCTATATATTTGTAGAGTCATTCATCAAGTTCTTATCTTAAAAAAATTTGGACTTAATGTAAATTTACTCAAATTATCTTATTACATAAATATTAAATTTGTTTTCTGTCAAATTCAAATATTAATCTTGTTTTCACTGAAAAAGATTTAACACGTAACTAATGCTCATATGAGCCTTCTATTTTGTCTAGTCTCATTCCTACAGGAATGCTTGCATTGAAGGATTCACAGACCACTAAAATAAATCGATGAAATCGATAAGATGAATGAAGATACATTTTCACAATTCTCGTTGAGGAAGTTCATATTTATGCCAACTTGATGGAGTAGAGTTCTTTACAACTATAGGAGAATGTTGCAAAATCATTGGAGACAAGATAAGAATTCAATTACTTCATTATTAACAAAGGTTAAAGGTTTCCTTTTCTAGATTGGTAAGATATTAAATAATTGGGAACTTAATAGTTTCCTATTTTTGTATATATTTTTATACTTTGTCTTTTTATATTTAGAAATTTTCATTTAGTATTTTGTCAAGTTACCCTTTTATCATATGGTATGTTCTTTATAATTTTATTTTGTTACGCATCGATTGAACTCAAAAAATGAGCTTGAATTCTAAGTAATTTTCAAGTTTGATTCTAGTATTCTTCTTCTTCTTCTCTACTTCCCTTTATCCTTGTCCTTCTAGTCTCTTCCCTTTTACCCTTATTGTGCTACATCAAATTCACAAGTCGCATTGTTATATTCACAAGTTTCATTTCACACTTAAGTTTGTGCTTATGGTGAAGAATATGTGATCCCTTGAAGTCCAATAATGAATGTCATTCCCAAATTATAAAAAAGGATTTCGAGTGCGTTTAAGTCATCTTGAGTGTCTCAGGATTGTACCTCAAGTTCACTATATTGTGTTGAATGTATCTTATAGTTCAATAGGAATTTACCATAAACTCCCATCATCTTAGGAGCATTATTGCTTAGGCTCTCTTTAGGACTTGGCCCATAAAGCTTGTTTGGTTCATGCCTCAAAAAAGCCTCATCATTATTTTATTAATATTTATTTATCACAAATTTTAACAACTCTATTTCACATCCAACACAAATTTCGGCATTATAAATTAACTTTATTTCACATCCAACACAAATTTCAATCTTAAAATTAACGTTATATCACATCTTCCACACCTTTCAATATTAAAATTATTTTATATACCATCAAAACTATAAACTAATATATTTTCTCTCTTGCTTAAAAATAATCCTCCAACCAAACGAGCCTATAATGTACAATCATTTAAAACCACATGCAAATACATGTAAGAATTTTATTTGAATTTTAAAGGGTCCAAAGTAAGTATATGGGAATATCCACAAATAATTAAGGAAAAGATTGAGAGATTGAGCCTATAAATGACATCATTGAGCTCTAGTTTTTAAAGTTTTGATGTTTTAACTTTCAGAAATGGAAGAGGCATTATCCCAAAAATGTTGTTTATGGGGTAAGATCCATCTAATGAAGCTGTGCTCTGAAGTAGCCGCTACTCCAAGTGATATCCTCTCTTCTCCCACCAAGAACCCTAACTACTAAACTAGATAACCAAGTCATTCTCATTCATTATAGTTTCCAGTTTTGCTAGTACTGATTTTGATGTGGACTTTAAAATTTGCGACATGCTGATTTCTTATTAGCTTATCATATCCCCAGGTTTTTAACCTGAAATTGATGGGTTGGACACAATTTTTTGCATCTATTTGGGTAAGAACTACCATTATCTTGCTGTCTTCTTAATGCTTTTGATATCTGCTTTTCTTGTGATTTCTCTAAAGTTTGATACTAGTGAGCACATTCCATGACTCTTGAATGATTTATGTTCCGGAAGTCATGCATGCTTAGCTGGCTTCCCTAAACCCTAACTTCATTTTTTTTATGCAAATCTAGGTGTGCATCTTGCACAATGGCATCATATATATCGAACTCTGTTTCACAGAAAACAAAAAGGATATTTGTCTTATAGTTATTTAATCACACCAATAATGATGTATAACATTGTTCATGGAGTGAACTCTAACAACAAAATCATTGCTTCAAATGAAGATATATTGATGCATACATCATGCTACTTAAAGCAATAGGTCTTTTCATTAAACTGAGACCCGCCAATTAAATAAAGATACTTCATTTAAATGAGAGAAAAGATAAAACGTGAGCTGTTCAAGAAAATTAACTCCAAACACCAGGAAAAGGAACCCAGAAAATAATAAGTAGATTGGAATAGCCGCAAGTAGAACTTACTTGGGCAGATGGGTGGCTCATGTTCTCTAGTAACTCCTGAAGGAGTTTGTCAAGGAATTCTAATTCTTCAGCAGGCATTCGTGGTGGTGATAACTCAACAAGGGCAACAGAAAGGAAAGTGTATCTCTTGGCCACAACATTGCTTGTCACAGTCTGAGGCAAAGGTTTTGCCAAGCAGTCCAAAATCCTTTGCCTTAGGATAGGGATTCGTGCACCATACTTCCCTTTCCCTGTAACTGCATAACGAATACAAGCTGCCCACTCAGGTATTGATTCCACAGCTGGTGCTGTGATAACTTTCTCCAGCTGAAACATCATCCAACCGTCCCATGCTTCTGAAAGGCCATTAATATCAGAGTGAAGAATACCAGCCAGAGCTTCAGCAGCAACACACTGCTTTGCCCTCTCTTCAGCATCAGAGAAATCTGTTAGAGCACTCTGAATCGCATAAAGGACTGGCTTACCACATTCTTGGGCCAACCGTTTAAAAATTCTGGCAAAACTAGAATAGAACGTATCACCTCCATATAAAGACATCCAGCTAGGAGTACGAGGCCAGGAAGCCAAGAAGTCAAAATAAAAAATGGTGATTGCTTTATCGGTGACACTCTGGAAGGATGATGCACCATGAGTTCCTTTAGATGCAGAGCTGTCAGTATCAGAAATCACATGGACATGGGAAAGACAGCTCATGGTCTCAATGAAAAAATTCTCCTCCTGTATTATTTGGCTTAGAACACCTACTGATGAATCCATACTTAAATTGTTAGCTGGCACTTGAATATTAACTTTGTGAGGTGCACCCTGTAACAGTGAGTTTAAAGCAGAGACTGCAAGCATCCTAGATTGGGGAAGCTGGCTCCTTAAATTTCGGAGAAAATGCCCTGAAGTGTTCAATGGAATACAAGGGATTGAGATAGTAAGGAACACGTGCATTAGTGAAAGATGAAAGGGACTAGTAATCATGACTAGCATACATCCGAAGTACTAACCAGCAGTTTGATTGAGGAGTTTATCTGGCACACTAGAATCACTTCTAGAAGACAAAGCTAATAGTAGTAGCACTCTATTTGCCATCAAATTGTACCTGAAATTCGAGTATGTCATGTTTCACCAACTAGCAACGTGATTTATCATAAGGAATTAACAGAATGCGGTGGTGTGCTAAAAATTGCACCTTCCTAATGTGCATAAATTAAACAAAGCTATAGATGAAAGGCATTTTCCAAAATGAATACAAATTAGCCAAGGGAAAAGAGTATCAGTACCGCCAGTGCATGCCAGATGTGTCAAAGCTCAAAGACGTTATATTAGAAACCAAATCATCAAATCCTGTGCCACCCTTCTGAGTGTCAAAATTCTTAAAGAAGTTTCTTGATATGCCAGAGAAGTGAATGTTGTACTTGACAAATAACTGAACAATGGAAAATCAGTGATCAATTCAAAACCAAAAACAGGTAACAATAAGAGAAACTTAAAATCATTTCAACAATAAAGATATACCTCAGTGATAGCTTTCTGAGCTTTTAGGGATTCATGATGGGAACTTCAAGACATCAATTTATGAAGTGAGAATGCTGCTCCAAATCAAAATGGACAACAAGAAACAACACTTGACAAGGATGAGGAATTACCTTGCAAGAAGACCTGTGAGAAATGACGAGAAAGCTACCGCATCCTAGACAATGATACTAGTTCTGTAAGTACATTGAGAAAATAGTAAAATGAAAATCAGCAGTTAAGTTTTACCATTGTCAAATGCCTAAGAACTGTTTGAGTTCCAAGAATTGCACAAGAGCCTAAAACCACATGTTCTGGAGCTTTTGGATCACGTAGATACTCGGCTATAACAGATACAGATTTGGAAATAAATGGTGGCCATCGTTTAATTATCTTTGATAGAGATCTTGCAGCATGCCTACATTTTCATTTGTGCAGAGTAATTAGAGGAAATTGAAATTCAAATAGCACAGCTTTGTTCGTCTAAATTTAGGAAGGTAGTCAAAGAAATGACAACACTTTTGGCCTCGTTTGGTAAAAGTTTAAATTACTTAAGATAGTTAAGCGGGTTAGCTTTTAGAGATTCTTAAAGTTAAGCCCCCTATAAGCCACCTTCTAGGTCACTTGAAGTTAAGAAGCGTAACTCATTAACCAAAGCATTTTAAGCACTTCAAGCAGCCATAGGTAAAAAACATTAACCAAGGCATTTGGATGCAAAAATAACTGCAAACAGAAATATTTATAACACATTTCAGTTACACAGCACTAGAAAACAGTCCCCCTTCGGAAAGATGGCATTGAAAGCTCGATACAATTCTTTCACAATAGCTCAATACAATGGCAGACATTTGAAAAGAGATTTTACTAATTAAGATGACATTAAAACAGGTCATGCTAAAAACAAAAAAGCATCTTTTACCATGAGTGTAACAAAACATTTGTTGTTTCTAGTTAGCAACTACGAAAAGAAAAATATCAATAGCATTTTCAATGCACAGCCTCGACATTAAAATTAGTGAAACCTTCCATGTGAATATTATAGTAAGATGATCAAAACGTCTGGTTCATCTTTCAGGGAAACAAGTGACAAATGAATATGTAATAGCATTAACTGACATTCACAGCAGGCTCATAATGCTCGAAACAACTTACAAGCGAACTGTTTCATAGCTGTGCAAAGAGAGATCCAAGGTATCTTCCATCAGAGGAACAAGATGTTCAGATGGAGACAGAGTGTTATCAGTACGAAATTTATGGTAAGTTGATTGTGACGATCTCCATGTATTATGCAAGTATGCCTTGTCAGTGAGTGCCCACCTAGGTCTGCAAAAGAAGTATGATTGTTAGGATTAAATAATGCTCATTGATGCTACAAATCAAAATTTAAATTTGAAATAGAAAACAGAAATAAAAAACAGTGGAATCAACAGACAATGCCTTTACCTTCTCTTTCCACGTGCATGGGAAGAATTAATGAAGTTACATGGAGGTTCAATTATCGAAGCAGATTCTAATTTCCAAGCTTGAATATGGTTTGACCAATCTTCGTACTCCAAGCTTCCTGGTTTAGTGTTGAAAGAAATAATGATTTCGAGTTTCATTTACTAACAAAGCTGCCATATATTCACTTGAAAAAGAGCAGCCATACCATAATTAGCTAATGCGTCAATTATACGAATAATAAGTATCAACAGAATGCTATCATCTGACCGTTCCTTTAGCAAGTATCTACAGAAAAAAACAAAGGCATTTATTCTAAAAATTCATCAATCAGCCTATCAGGACACGAAAAATGCAATGAATACTACTAGCCTGCAAGCCATGTGTATTTGCTGAGCAGCTTTTTCTCTCATTTCTGAACTACCAACAGGTGAGCCAGCTGCCCCAGCAATTAAAAAGAAACTGTAATCCTGGTCATTCATTCCTTTGCACCTCTGAGATGGACGCATGTCAGGCAAGCATGTCATAACACCCTGCAGCGATGAATATATTCGCAACAGTGTCACTTTCAAGTGTTCCTTCTCATTCCCTGCAAAAAAAAGGCAGATAACATGTTACATGCCAAAACACAATAACAAAATGGAGGTTACTCCCTTGTTAAATTGAGAAGGTCATGGACTAAAATGAAATGGCAAAATGCCATTTTATTAAGTAAAGTTTGCCCAATCATATAATTTGAACCTGAGGTTTGAATATAGACATATATGCCATCAAGCTTCTTAAAAGTCATTTTGGCCAATGCTTACTGTTAGAAGATGAGGTAATTCTACTACAT
Organism: Apostasia ramifera; assembly: GCA_019297695.1. NCBI lineage: Eukaryota > Viridiplantae > Streptophyta > Magnoliopsida > Asparagales > Orchidaceae > Apostasia > Apostasia ramifera. The sequence continues at coordinate 124,722 of JAEMOT010000822.1, forward strand.
TATTATCAAAATTTCTTATCTGGCTTCTTATACACATTCTTGTATTGAATGGTAACTTCACATAACTCGGAATTTTTCTGGAATTAAGAATAATCGCTCCAATTTAAAGTGAAGCAAGCAAATTTAGAGCAGGGAGATTAAACTCCGGTGAAAACACTTTGAAAAGAAAAGAGATAACCTGAAAATAACTTAGTACTGGTGCTGTTTAGTAAAATCAACAGAAACTAGAATTAACGCCGCCTGCGATACTTGTCAAAGAAGAATTCATAAAGCCAATTCCAAATAGTTTAAATCACATTTTCAGAAACTAAAGTGGCCTCATGATTAGTCCACAAACTTGAGAGACCAAAAATGAGAATTAGTGATCAAAGAGCTTACTTGACACTCATCAAATAAAACAAAAAAATTAAAAATTAAAATAACAGAAGAAAAAAAGCAGCACATGAAGTATTAACTAAAAATAATGTTTTATCAAAAAAAAAAAAAAAAGAAATAATGAGGAAAATCAACTTTTCATAAGTACTCATACATTTATTTCTATCTCATATGAATTTATTTAGTATAGGTAAAGTTTTCTGCTGGGCTACATGCCCAACATATCACAACGCTAAACAACACCCACATATAAGGCCATAGAATTTAGTTGCATATTATAATTTATCAGCTTGGAAAGTGCTTGCACTTCCTTTATCTATAACAATATATGACAGCAGGAGTTTAGAGGAGCAGAAAAGCTTTTGGCATTTTCCAACAAAGCATCATGGTTGTGGACCCTCCCCCACATGCGACGTGCCATGCATGCCACCCACGTTGCTCATCTCTACTCCATCAATTTCTTATCCTCTCCCAAAAATGTGCCCATCAACACCAGCCACTGCCACTATGGTTTTACGAAACCTTTTCGAAATACTGCCACGGCTTCACCTCCCCTCCTTCTGATTTGGAGCTTGTTCATCTCCAGTTCTTTCAACCTTTTTATGAGTGAGGTTTTCCTAAAAGGCTTCTAAGTTGGGAGAGAGCTTTCATGCAATCAAGGGTTTCGAACCTATGGAGGAACAAAGAGAGAAAAGATCAAGTATATTTTCTTAAGTTAATTCCATTGAGTATGGTTACAGATATTTTTTCTATATCTAATGGCAACATTCAAATGTTTTTATCAGTATTCAAGTGAAATTTAGTTCTCCCGAATGTTATTGCCAACCTATTTACTAGATTGCATCCTTCTACTGTTCAATTTTGATCAGCGGGGACATACATTATAATACAATGGCACAATCCAAAATCAGATTCATATCACAAATCACACAAGGAAAATAGTAACAAACATAGTCATTTGTGATACCTGATAACTAACACATTCTAGCATTATCTTCTCATATGGTGATACTCAAAATGATTTTTCCTGTTTTTTAAGATGCAGTTTAGCATGGGCCTCTTGGCAGGAACCATCGCCCTCCGAATGTTGGCAAGTCTACTCTTTTGAATGTTTTCCCAGGCACTCTAAAGCCATTGTGAAGTTAACTGAAATATGTAATATGTATGACTATGTATTTTAACTGACATTGCTGTTTGTTTAGATTTATATCTTTAATTTTATGATCTAGCTTAAATTCTTTCATATATTAGGTACCAGCATCTACTTCAACTTTTGAAGGTTACTAATGTCCATATACTTGATTGAATTTCCACATCATATTTTGAACTATTAAGCACTTGCATGTGTTGACTTTTCTTTTTCTTGAAATTTGATTACTTCAAGTCTTCAACTACTCAAGAGTTGGCACACTATCACAAAGGAGATGGTAATGTTTTTTTATGCGCATCATCTATCTGGAAGCCTAAAGCAACTATGGATGCTTTTCTTTAGAATAATGATGAAGCACCACCGTTTTGCTAATTATTTTGTAAAATGTTAACATCTGATTTTCTTCATAATATTATATATGAGATCTGTTATCTGTAACATTTTCATTTATTACATTCTGAACTTTCTACTCACAACTTTGGTTGATATGCTCTCCTTTTTCCCATTATAATGGTTTAATGCAAATTTTTGCTGTCAATTTCAATTTCTTTGATACTTTTATTCTATTTGTTTTCTATGATCATACATGATGTAGATGCAGCGTTTGTTATTTCTTTAACAGGTATACCTCTTAATAGGGTTGAGAATCATGATCACTCTCAACCACATCATCCTCCTTTACGAGGCTTCAAGTGTTTGTTGATGATTGAGTGATAGCCTTCTAATATCTGCACTCGAGTTTGTCTCCTTCGATTTTATTTTTTAACAAAATCATTGTCACAAATATCACAGCACTCATCAGTAAATTTGAACTGGTTCATGCATGAAAGTTTAGTTTCATGATTCTCAAGTTGAAGCCTTCATATGATATATGTATATATATATTCCTATATCATTTTGTCTGGAGCTTCATCTCTGTCTATTTTAATTTTCTGATAGCTGCATAGCTCATTCTCACTTAGTAGTATTCAAAATTATGACAGTTGCGTAACAATTTAATAAAATGGAAGAATATGAAACACACTCACCAACATCTACATGGTTCTTTTTCTGACAAATGTGTAAAAGATCATCTAAAGCTGCTTGAAAATGAAGTTCCAATAGCTCATTTGCAAGTACTCTTTCTTCTTTTCCAGGGATATGCCACTTCGGGGAAGAGATATCATTTTCATCTTTTGAGCAACCCCATTCTTCTAAAATAGTTGTAGCTCCAAAGGGATGTGGTTGAGACCTACGCAAACAGACATTATTGAGCCAACGGTAATAGATCACAACTTGGAGAGAAGCAATATAAAGAATCAATTAAAGCATCATACTTATACTGTTCAACCGGATAATAGAGAACCAAACTACCAAGGAGAGACCGAAGAACATGATCACCAGCTCCATTGACCTATCAGATAAACAATGATTGGAGTCATTCTAATTGGTAAAAACAAATTGGTAGATTGATCGTTGAGACAACCAAATAAAGGGGGACGGTCATCCGAAACAGACTCAAAACATATTACATATTATCCAGGAGCTGACCTTCCAGGAAGAAGCCTCGAATGCCGATGCAATAGCTTCTTTCAGATCATCTTTGTATTGAAGCAGCTGAGGACCCGCATAACTGATAGCAACAGCCAAAACTTTAAGATGGTACTCAACTGCTGTTTCCAGAGCTGGAGAAATTGTAGCCTGCAAAGAAGCATATAAGCTTTTTGTTAGTCTAAAGCATATAAGCTATTTCATGAATATTAGTCAATAAGAACTGCATAATAGGATGATAGAGGTCAAACCCTAGTTGAAGCAGTATTATTTCGACCAAAATCATAAGTAGGGGTCCCTTGTAAAGAGGAGATTACAGACTGCAACATTGGCTTGATAAGGTGGATAGCAGAATCTTCCGCATTAGAATGTACACAGGCACAACAAAGAAGGCCGACTTCTGCAGTAGCACCGGGTAGTATGTTTTTATTCACAAACCTGGAAATTTTCTTCAATGTCTAGAACATAGAAGGAAACAGTTAAGTGTCACACTGTTAACGTTCAAAAACATTTTGATCCAGCAAGCAAAACAGAGAGATGTACTATTTTATAGAACAGCGATGCAAACTATCAGCAGAAAACAACCTTACTGAATAATGATTTTGAGAATTTTTCTGAGGCAATTCAAAAGACAGAGAGCACAATGTACTATTTTATAGAACAGAAAGACAATGTTAACAGAAATATAACCTGGTTGAATAATGGCTTTGACAGTTTGCCTAGCAGAATTTCCAACATGCAGAAGTAATAAGGATTATCCTGAACAAGAAAAGTTCCTGATGCTATTGCAGTCTGCATACCCTCATTCCTGCAGGGTTCACAGAAGAAAGACAAATACATGCTAATCATACATATAGATTAAATACTAATACAGAAAATTTACAAATTTAAAAACACTGCTAATCTCTACTTACATGACACTTGTTGGTTCCAGATGTTGAAGTAAAGAAAATAACCGGCAAAAAAATTCATCTAGCCATTCTGAAATAGCAAGGGACTGAAGGAATGGAGGGCCGTCAACATCATCACCCACTACCGATAACTATGTGCACAGAGCCAACAATGTTAAGTAGACTAATCATTATTTCCATTAATCTCATGCAATAACAAACCACAACACTTACATTAGAAAATATGGAACCAATTAATTGCATGGTTGCTAAGGTCTTTGGTGGATCATTTGCATCTAGACCAAGCAGTGCATTGGATAAGGATATTGCCAAAAAATCCATAAAAGAATCAGCAGTGTGAAGATCCTCCGTTTGGGGAGAGGATGAAAATGAAGCAAGGAAGAGAGCACGGCCCACATATGCCACTGATGTAACAGCAGTTTTCAACTGATGGGTGGCAGTCATCTATTTAGAAATAAGAACAAGTAAAAGAAACTCTTACCATAAATTCCTCCATAAAAGTCATCAAGGACATTTGCAAGCAAAGCCATGGGTCCTCCTAATAACATGTTTTAGTCCAGTATAAAAGAGAAAACAACAATCATACTCACTGTCTCTAAGGCCAACTGGAAGCGAGATGCAACAAATGGAAGAACCAAGTCAGGCTCCACATATGCTAAGACGGAAGTTGCAACTGCAACAGTTTCTGCTAGAGATTCATTTTTGCTATACTGACCACGATCAATTAGTTTGAGGGCCACTTTGACAAACGAAGATCTTTCTGACTTTCCCAAGGACAAAGCCTGTTTCTCATCATTTATGTTACTGCATAAATATTGTATTAACGATGTGAACATACACTTCCACAAGAAAAGAAATTAATTATTTCAATAAGTGAATTTTACAGTTGCTCGTGCTTCACACGCTTTTGAAAGCTTATTACTAAGTATCTCAAGAAGCGCTCCAGCGAGTAAGTCCAACGGCCTCCATTTGAAGGATGGTAGTACCTAGAACAATAACAATCGAATCAAATGCAAAAAAATGGTGATATAGTAATAATAACTATTTGTTGTTTGTGATAGAATATGTAATTCAGAAATTAACTGTTCCAGAAGAAACACTAATCTCTCAAAGTGCTCCTGCGCCAAGCTACCAGGTTTCAAGAGATAAACCTGTGGTCATTGATATGAACGTATGTTAAAGAAAACAAATCAAATGCAGTTGTGGATAAACATGCAAAATGAAAAGACAAGCAAGTATCCTTACTACTGATTTTGCTATAGCTTTAGAAGGGGTGCCAGATTTGCTAGAAAACAAAAATCTCGTATTTCTAGGGACCTCTAGAGGAAAAGGATAGGAACCACTTCCTGATGATACAGGCACCTGAAAAGACAAAGCAACAAGTCATTGAAGAAATTACATAGAATCGAACATTTGAAGAGTGCATATCTGAATACAAAGATAGTCCACATAATGGCTTACGTGAACAATCCATGAATAACAATGAGAACACCAAGAAAAAACATACGAAAGACCATTTAAAAACATATCAAAATTAACACTATTAGGAAAAGTCATGGTGCACAGAAGGCTCAAATCATTTGATAAGCCAATCAGACTGTCCAATATAATTATACAGTTCAACTGCTCATTGAACAGTATAATGAAGATCAGACCGCAACCATCCGATGAAGATTGGACCATCACTGTTCAAAATGTCCAACAAGACCTGAACAAATAAGACCGTCTGATCACATTAACTAGACCATCTGATCAGCACATGAAGGACTTTAAGAGATTTATAGATACTCGTATTAAAGTAGGGAGAGCAATCATGTGTTTTGTTGTGCCGTACAGAAAACTAAGATAGGTCACTCTAGTTTAGCATATTTAAATCCTAAATAATGAGATGAAGGACGTTTTATTCAAGTAGATGGTTGGCATTCAGCTGCTTATACATGAAATCGACATTTCTGAGTTATTCTGAGAAAAACATGAATAACTATATAAAGTTTGCATTTCATGAAATAAAATGTTTATGTTATATATAAGAAGGCTAGATATGTGTGTGAAATAATGTATAGCATGACATGCATCACTTGATATTGAGAATATGCTAGTGGATGACAACTTGATTTTGGAAAAGGTAATGTATGAGATTTGATGCAATGATATTCAGTAGTAATCACCTGTCACCCTCGTTGAGGTGAGATACCTATTGGACTTTGAAGCGACGACATCAAATGGAAGTCTACAAAGAGTTACCCTCGTGGAGGTGCCGACCTCCAATTTTGATTGTTCACACATGTGGTATTGCATGACTATAATTGACTGGGAAACAGGGCCAATGAATAATAATTGTTACTTGAATGAATCCACTTTTTATGTTGTACCTAAATAAACCTTATTATTGTTTTCATATGGGTATTTATATTTTGATCCGGTAGTAACATATTTATATTTTGATCTAGTAGCATGTTAAAATTAAGTTTATTTAGTAAGTTTATAATAGTCTACTAGTGTAACATCCTGTGATCTAAATGTAGAGATATTATTCGCTTTAGCTTTAGGGATTTGCATGATTTGAGTTCTTAAGAGATCATCCATCTCAGTGCTATTCTAACCTAAGTACGTTTAACTACAAAATTTTCTATCATTAACCTTATGATTTTATCCTAAAAGACCACTCTACATATTAGGATCACAATATTTACTCATACAGCTTAAGAACTCACATCTCTTTCTAATATGAGATAATTCATTCTTGTGCCCTTCTCAATATTCATCATCTAGCTTAGAAGCCTGTCAGAAGCTACACCTTGCTCTAGTGATTCCCTTTTCTTGAGACATTAACTAGCGATCACTCCCCACTCTCTTCACCATGAGTTGCCACAAATAGACTCGCACCTATTTTATATATGTTTTTACAAGTTCATCGCAATAGATCAGGAGAGACGAGGAGATAAGCTAAAGATTGGTTTGTTTGCTGTGCTGTTAGTAATAAGATGTAGAAAGAATATAAATGAGAAGTTCTGTAAGTAAAATACTTTCATGATGTAATAAATAAGAACTAACTAATTATAGCTCAATTTTAGTACACACCCAGTTACAGGTAGCCTAGCTAACTTAACTGATAAATTTGGGCTATGGCAAACAATAATGTGAGCATCATGCACTATTTATACCCTTTAATGATCTTGAAAGTATCACAATTATCAAAGGAATGCATCAGTTATAGACTGCACAAGAGTGAATATCATGAAAAATGTTGCTCCAATTAATATCAGCTCAGTTAGATATTCAAGCTCCAAAGCATTATCAGATCTATAACATAAATAAGTTTAATCAATTTGGTTGGCAGACAACATTATCGCAGCTGAATTATCCTATCAGTTCTGAGTAAAGGAAATGCCATCTCAATTGTCAGTAACTAGGCCATTTGTACTTGCAAGTTCCATAAGTGTGAGCCTTAAAGTTCTCAATAGTAATTTATTTTTAGCCAAAAAGTAATAAATCATTATATAGTCCACTAACTTTAATTCAATAATGGCAATTTATTTTGGTAATTAATCCAGTACTTTTTTTCAAAGGTTTTTATTCTTGTCATTGTTTGAGAATCTACTAACTTTTTCCATTCAGTCAAACAGTACTAGCAAGTCAAACTTCGACGTTCTAATTCAATTTTTTTTATTTATGATCACTCAAGAAGATTCTTCTTTTTACCAAATGTATGCAAATCAAATCCAATCTTCTCATCATAAGAAGCCCTGAGTATGGCTTAGAATAAACAAATCTGATTAATTACACACCATTATCATCAAAGTATAAATGAAAAAGAAAAAAGAAATGACTGGCAAACCTCATGGACTGGGTTATTCAAAAAAAAAAAGAAAATACTCATGGACAGGGGAACTATTCTCAAAAAATTGTGATCTAATCTAATCTTAGCTCTAATTCATAAAAAATCAAGTTTCTCATTAAAATTTTGACAGCAATACAATTCACACATCAAGGTTGTTTCCTTTGGGAGAACCAAAGAGCAAAATCATTAAGATATTAAATTACCAAGAAGAACAAGCAAGATAGGAGAACTATTATTGCCCAAAAAAATAATTTCATAGACAAATAGCTGAGTAGGTAAATATCATCTTTACTAAGAAGCGATGCTCCATGTTAAACAAGCCAATCAAAATATTAAGTCCTAAAGCTGTCCCATCTATTGATAATTCAAACTTCACAGAATCAACAATGTTAATAGTCTTTCAATAAAAAAAACTTTTTCCTGTTACTGATAAGCTAAAGTGAATCATGCAACATGAAAAGTTAAGTTTCTTGCGCACCTCAAACATATTTAGATACCGTGTAAAAAGTGCAGGTAGAAAGCATTCCCAATCAACAGATTTGCAATTTTTTATACAACGAGCAATAACTGAAGTCCACTGGATATTCCAAAATTGGCAATTAGGCATAGAGTTCCAAAGATCAAGGAACTCTCTGATCTGGTCACTGCAGAACCAGAAATGTTGTGATTATGTAAAAGAAAGGACAAACGAAAACAAGGTATCCATATACACATATGGTACCATAAAGTTACCTTGTATAGAAACCCTCATTCTCAAAGTTCATAGGTAGGAAAAGGCTTAAAAACCCAGCACCTTCAAAGGATGAATTATGCCATGGATTTTCCATTAAGGACCTGCAAGGTTAAGACAGCCATGGAATGCTATCCATGTTTCATTAATCATGTGAAAAACATAATGGTGAAAAGTATAGGGCGATTCATTTGAACATTGAAAACACAATGTGCTTCATTAACAACTACCAAGCAATTCAAATAGACAACAAGTTGCACCCCAAGCTCAATTATTCAAATATTACGCACATCACTGGCCAAATTGAAGAATGCCTTGGTGGAATTGGCAGAAACATGCAAAATAATATTCACGTAGAGGTGTATTGTGTAAGCAAAGCAGCATTTAAAAATGGTTAAATGTAAATGAATGCTTTTCCACTATATATCTTACATGATACATGTACAATATGCATTTTATAGTGTTATTTTAGCAAGATAAAACTCTAACCACACAATTTGAGATGATAGAAAATAACATCTTGTAACTTGTGAGAAAATCTCTTATTGCAGAGGCGGATAACATCATAATGATGTACATAAGTGATATGTTTCATTGAACAAAAATAGCAACACTAGCCAACAAGCTGAATACTTGTTTAATTCTCCCCAACCCTTACGAATTTCCCTTACAAATTTTGTTAGTGAATCGCCTCTGAGCACCACAATTTTTCCCTAATTTGGGTTTTTCACATAAAATTGTGTGTACATTCTCAAGCTTAATCATTATTCCCTTTTTTCTACGACCATTGAGTTCACATAAATTGTTTAAAGTGTAATATAAGAATATAAAATTATCCTAACCGACAATCTACTAGCTTAAGATTTTAGGTCAATTGGTAACTGTGGTCCAAAGGTTTCTACTGCAGAGCCTAGCATCCCCCAATTAGCTCTAGCATAAGGTTGGAAAAGAGCCAATGCGGAATTGAGTGTACATTGCAAAGCAAATTAACTTATACATGAAAGGGTATGTAAAAATATAAAATTATTCATAAGTCATAATCTAAAAGCTTAAGCTTTTAGTCATTTGATAACTAGAGGTTTACCAAGGTAATAGAGCAAGTCGCTGAGTTCGAACCCCAACAACGTGCATGCATAGGTAATTAATGATTATCAGGAAAAAGGAGGATTACCTTTATCATATACAGTAAGAATAGTCAATGAAATTTTAAACTAATCCACTAAAAACACTAAAATAAACAAGTCATCCTAAAACAAGCCATAGTTCAACGGATAAATTGTGTTAACCTAGTTCAATTCCAGAGGTGCACTTTGTCAAGAAAAAAATTACCTAAATTCAGATAATATATCAAAAGCAGACCCTGGATGAAAGAACTTTCGGCAAGAACGTACAAGGGACGTAACAGTCTCAAAATGTCTTTGCCTCAATCGCCAGCCCTCTGGGCCTGTATTTCTGTTTCAAAAAGAATTGGTGATTCTTAATTACTTGCAGCCATCAAAGAGAGCACATAAATTATGCCTTCGATCAACACAATCTAAAAATCACTATTTTACATTATTATGTGTTAAAATATTGTTCTTAAAAACTTCAGGCAAATAGTTATAGAACTGCAACATTGTTTGTGACATGCAGGTAACAAATTGTTTTTCTTCTTATATTTTTAAGTAAGTATAAGTTAACATTAACTAATAGGGTTACTTACCAAAACAAATTATGTGTTCATGTTTTGACCAAGAAGAATATGATAGACGTCACAGAATTTACTTCAAATTTCAAGATTGAGAAAAATGAAATAAAATAATTATTTTCCACAGTCAAACAAAATATATGAATATATAGTTTGGAAGAACATACACAAAAATAGTACACGTTTGCTGTCATCCTTGTGTTTAACTGCTCCTATTCTTCTAGAATTTGTGTATTGAGAAGTTTAAGATAGTGGCATTATGTGGGATATCAAATCTAGCATTTATGGAGTTCTGTACATCCAGAAAGTATTGGATACGAAAACTCCACCTTAGAATAATGCAGGTTTCAAAATTTTCTCACCCCTGAATGCAATTCTAATTGAAAACTAATAAGAGCCAAAATGCGCAAGATCCCAACAAAATAGTAGGGTCTACTTTACATATGCTCTTCCACTATGTTGGTGGATAGTACCCAAAATTAAAGAATGTATATTCCATACAGTAACACTGCAAATGGAGAATTGGATGAACTGGACTTGTAAAATACAAGTCAATTAAACCACCAGACAGAGAATTAAAGAGGGATGGTGTTTATTAGTCATTCAAAAGATCTTTGGGTTTGCATGTGAGAGTTGTTACAATGGTAATCCAAATGTTCATTCCCCTTTCCATTTTCTTATGAAGATTAGAAATAATTTACCAAATATAGCTTTTCTCAAATGTACCAATAAGCCAAAATTGTATTTTACTATTAACGCATGCACAAATTTAGCAACTAGTCAGAAAAATAACTCTAATCACTTCAAAGGAGAGACAGAGAATAGCAGCTAATAGTTGTTTTGTGAATTTGTGAGCTGGACAAGCTATATCCTTGAAAACATTTGAAGGTAATTAAAAGGGAAAGGAAAATTTCCTGCCAAAGAATAAACTTCCCCAACTTCAAAAGGACTAGTACCTTCAGTAAAACTTCATTCTACCACATCTTCATATAAGGACAGATTATTCCATCACATTTTTCCCATTTTTATTACTTTGATAATTCGAAAGTACCTGATTCTATGGTGACTATATGCCCTAAATACCGAACAAAAACAAATCAATTTTGTCAATATGTACAGTCCAATTGAAGACAATTTCAAGCCTAAGCCCTATAACATCAAAATCCATAACTTCCTCCATATCTACTGTCCCCACCAGGAATCATGAAGATGTAGACTTACCTTTTGAAGTGCGTCCTCATTAATGTATCATAAAAAGGTCTCCAGTGTATCTTGAGCGACAATTTCTTTCCGTGCTTCTTTAGGAGCTTGACTATAATACCTCCCCATCTAACCTAATCAAACATCCACAAAATTCAAGAAAAAAGATCACTTACATAGCATATTAGTAAAATCATCTATGTTATCTCTATTATGCATACCTGAGCATAGAGCCTGTTCTGCGATGCATTAAAAATCTCCATGCCATACTCCACCAGCTCCTTGACATCTTCTAAAGAAACTTCACTCTTTGCTCTTATAAAACTGCAATACCAAAAAAAAAAATTCAGGCCATCTGAAGAGCAGGGAAAAGAAGCTAAACATATTATTAGAAAAGATGCGGAAAAAACTCACGAGGAAGTAAATCAAAGCAGCTAATAACTATCAAGCAACCGGAATCGGAGATTTAGAAGAAAAAAAAAAGGATAAAAAAGAGTAAGAAGCAATTGGATTACAGGTCGATGACGGCGATCCACTTGAGAGTGGCGTAAGTGGAGTCGGGATCCTCCAGACGCCAGACCTCCTTCACGGATCTCACGACGTTAGCGAACGACTCCGACTCCCTCTTCGTCTCCTCGGCTACTTGCGGCGGAAGCCATGTGTTGTAGAGATGCATCTCTTCCCTCCCCTCAGCCTCGCTTCTTCTCCGATACCAGTAGATTATGCCGCCCCTTTTCCCTATTTATACCAAACTGGCTCTCCCTCCACCTTCTTCCCCAAGAATGAGAAGACTCTCCCACGAAGCATTCGAGCTCCGACGAGCGACAGGTCTCGAGCGATGGCGGCAGTGCGGCACGCATTGGGTCCGGGTCTGGTCGAATCCGTGCGTGCGCAAAACTCTGATGTTACCAGGATACCAAAATGATAATAATTTTAAAAATAATAAATAAATTTTTATTATATTTTATATAAATTTTAATGTAAAAAAATATTATTTCATTTTATATATTTAATTTTTTAATAAAATTATTAATTTTATTTTATATTTAAAATCAAAATACTCAAAATTTATTTATTTATTATTATTTTTTAAATTAATACTATTTTGTAATACTGATTTTAGTCATTGAGTTAAACAGAGCCTAAAACTATTTACATTTACTTAATTAAAATTAAATTAAATTTATCAAGTTAAAAATAACATCTTTTTCAATTTATAATCTATTTATTATTTATATAATCACATGTATATAAACTTTTTAGATATAATAACTAAAATATTTATATGCATAAATATATTATAAACATATAATTTTTAAAAAATTATATAAATTCATACATAATATATTAATTAAAAAATCATAAATAATATTTTTTTTGAATGAAAATAAATAATGTTTGTTACTGTATATAAAAAGTATGAATTCATATTAAAATTTTAGTTTTTTTTATCGTGCTAAAAAATTTTTGTCAATCAAAATTTATCATTAAATCTTATCAATTATAACTTTTCTTATTTTAGATCCTAATACATAATTATTAGCAAAATTATAATTTAATTCTTCAAATTACATATAAACTTATCTTAGATTTTCATAAGTTATAATTTAGTACCCACACACAATTACTATCTGATCCAAAAAAGTTATCCTACTCCATTTGTTTGAAAGTTAAAAATTAATCTAGTTTAATTTTAATCTAGCATATCAGATCATACATAAAATTTAATATTAAAAATTAATTTTATTTTACATCCTATATAAATTATTAAAATAATAACTAATTTATATCACATCCCTCACATATCCTAATATAATAACTAATTTTATATCACATCTCTCACATATCGCAACATAATAACCAACTTTATTTCACATCATTCATAATTTTTAATAAAAAATATCTCATTTCAAATTTAATTTTAATTTTATTAAGGGGGCGTTTGGTTCAGCATTATCTCAATGTTATGTTATGTTATCTTTAGAAAGTAATTGTTTGGTTTAATGATATCTTTAAATAATATTATAATTAATTACAAAAATGCCATTACATGCTGACATCTAGATGTCACCCCAAATCGGGCGAAATCTCAAGATAACATCGTCAATTTGTCATTATAATATCAATAACTTTCAACTAAACAAAAATAATTTGGATAGCATTGATATTTTCTAATATCATAACATTGAACCAAATAAATGTCCATTGATGAATAACAATGACATTTAGATAACATGACATCTAAATGATATTGATATTGAGATAATACTGAACCAAACGTTTCCTAAATTTAATCTTACAAATAAACAGGCACGTAATATTTTCTTATCACTGGTACTTTAAACTTCCATCAATGCAAAAATGAAAGAGAGGAGAGATTACTGACAGCACATTTTCAGCTGGCTGGGCTGTAAAACTCAGAAGATTTTTCAGAAACACAAGACTTGAAGGAGCTCTTATAAGAGACCATCAGCAAGCTTGGTTTCAAGAATTCCTGCTATTCATACTCGGCCCTGAGGAATGAAACTTTTTGTGGGAAAACTTCGGGTACTTCACCTAATAAATTCCGTTCTTTACATCCAAAGTCACAGATAAAATAGAGTTGATTTTTTAATTATGAGTAGGATGTGAAATAAAATGAATTTTTAAAGTTGAGATTAATAAAATGTGAAGTAAAATTAATTTTTAATATTTAAAATTATGTATAATATGAAATAAATATAAATATTTATCCCTAACAAAATGAGGCCTGAGAGTGTTTAAAAATAAGGTCAAGAGGCTTCGAGAAGAGCTTGATGCACTTAGAATGGTGAATGGTTTAAACTCTTTTTTATTTACTTCTACTTCTGTTAACTTTAGTCCGATAGGCGATCCCGCTTAAGATATAAAACTCAAGATGGAGAATGTAATGCTGAAGAACACTATAGAAATACTTTATAAGGACCTTACACAATTCATAATTAGTTTCAAGCATTTAGACATGATGCTTGATAAGCAAAAAATAATTATAATAAGAGTCAGCATTATTTGGGAATGTGAAGCGGGATGAAAATAAAATTAATATTTAAATTTATAATAAGTAAAATTATCTGATAAATTATTTTAATTAAATGCAATAATAATTTTTAAATAAATTACATAATAAATCAGATTTATAAATCCTATAAATTTAAATTATTTTAAAATCAAAATTATATTAGATTGATAATAAATAGAAATTTAAAAATTAGATTAGGACGGTCAAGTTAAATTTAAGAGATCGATATGGGATTTAGAAATTAGTACAAAGTAACTTTTATTCTCAACTTTAAGTTTATGATTATACAATTAAAGCTAAACTGGATAATCGAATAGAACAAATAATTTTATTGAGAACGAATAATCAGTAATTAGTTTACTTCAATGAGAAATTACACCGATTAGGGCAGAAGTCCCGATGCAAGATTGAAGGGATCAAACGTGACATCGCCACGAGTGGTGTTGCACTCAAGACTGATGAGCAGCGTGAACCGACGCCAGTGAGTTGTGGAATGGAAGGCCGAGAAGCCGCGTAGGGAAAGACGGAGCAATCACGGGTCATGTGAGAACTGGTTGTGTGCCCGCACAGGCACTGTTCATGGGTGCTACTCATGTAGGCTCAGGTTGCTAGCGCGGGTGCACATTGGAGACAGGTGATCATCGGATGTGAGTGCATATTCGAGGTGCTAAAGGTGAGTGCACATGCAAGATGTTGGAGGCAATGCTCATCGAGGGCAAGCGAGCGTGCAAAGAGGATGGTCCAGAGAGAGTAAATCGAACAAGATTTTTCAAAAAAAGAAAAAAAAAAAAGTGGATAACTAAGTTATTTAAGAATTCTAACCAAATACTAACACAACTATTTTTTTCACCGGAATATCAACTTCTTGATCTAGATTTAGGAACTCAAAAAATTCTGAACTTATTTCATTAATTATTAATAATCAACTAATACAATACTGAGCAACTTCTTTATATAAAGAAGTCCCATAAAAAAAATTTAAAAATATAATTCTAAATGCTGAAAATAAAATGTCAATAAATTTAAAATAAATATGAAATTAATTCTATTACAGTTAAATAAAATCAACTCTAAATATGATAGGTTTTCAAATCTCTTAAATTAGCTTTGAATTTGCATTAAATCAAATTAAATCTAAATATAACTAATATAAAAATCTCAAATTAGCGCTAATTGATTTGTAATTAAGTTTTGATATCATTGTGGCCATTAGATTTTGCTGAATCATGTCCCCACCAATTCTCCCCAAATGAGTAGAACTAGACCCTATAGGTCATATGACTTATCTCCAAGTTGGTAAATCAATTAGTCGTGGCCTCTGAGTCTCCTAAAAAAAGTAGACTTGCTTAACAAAAGTCACTAATAATCGAATTCAAATGAAATAACTTGCTTAACAAAGATTAATTCGATTGGCACTAAAATTGATATGAACGTGAACTTTGGCTATGAACACTCATAAGTAAAGTTACACTTAAAGGAAACAAAATGCTATAGCCTTACTAGGAATTACTATAAGGTCCTAACAACAACCAGGTCTGAAATATTGATAATCATGACTTTCCTATGATCGATGGATAAAATTCACACTTATTCATTGGATTCATTTTAATAAAAAATTTAAACTAAATTACATTTGGAGATTTAATCATGTTAATTACCATAAAATTACTAAGAAAATTTTTGTACTTAATTGTAGTTACTCATCATTAAGTTTACTAATTTTTGGTTTTATAATATGAAAACTAAAAGGACTAACACATGCCATGAACTAAACGAAATGCAAATGCAAATACTACCTGGACTCTCAAACATACGATATTAAAAAAAATTAAATGCATGTACACTCAACCCACAATTCTACCAGTGCCTACTGAATGACTCAGCTTGATCCTTTGTATGTAAGTAGCAGGTTAAAGTCACGAGAGATGTAATTCTTAATAAGTGTCATAAGATCCTCCAGAAATAACTAGCGAACCAAATAGCACATCAAGTGAAAGTCCAGATGACCAATCACTCAGTCTCACGCGCTCTACCTATATGAGTCTATCAATGTCAAGTTTTTATTGAATCTAGAATATGCATAAGTGTACTTGACTACTTTGAACCTATTAATCTCATAACAAAAATGACCTATAATCATCTTAATGTGATCAATCATGTCATTAACATAGTCAGATAATTTAATGGTCTCGATCAAACCTGTGATGTACTCCTCTTTATGACAACTCTATGACTACTTTCTCAACTTGACTTTTAATTTTTATCGTATAATTATTCTTTTTCTCACACAGTTCTTCATATTTCTCGTATTCTTCGGCTAAGTTAGAATTAGCTATATAAAGAAATATAGGCAAGGAAACGATTTTCAATGCTTCAGGAAGAATGAAAGTCCTTATGAACTCAATAACCACTTACTTCGAGTGAGAACTAGATAGGTTGCTTATAGTTTCAATAGGTCTAGTAATGGAGCAGGAATTGGAGAGAAAGGTATAAGTCTAGAGTTGTATTGTCTAAGAACTATTGGTTCTCCCTTGTAAATAACATTTAATTTCATTTTATATCTCAAATGACCTAAACCTACTCCATAGATAATGACCTTCTAGGTCTCAAATATAATATTTTGCTTCGTCAAGTAACATTAACTTTGCATATTTAACTTTTTTCAACTCAATCCTATCACAACAATCAAAATAACAATCTTTTTTATTATTTATATGATAAATAATCTGAATCACTAAAATAATAAGAATTAATCACTACTATTACAAATTGTAGTATTTTAGATGAGAATATGCAGTCAAATCTAACTGTAAGGTCAGATATTAGAGAGTTTATTTTGGTCCTCATGCTAATACAACACTCATATCAAACAGTCAGAAATATAATAAAATAAAAAATGTAAAATAAAATATGTAAAAATAATTAAATAAAATATCCTAATCTAAACCATGTTCTAACATAAGTTGATGCTAAATAGAAAAATAAAAATAATATTTAAATTTATAATTAGCAAAATTAACTGATAAATTATTTTAATTAAGCATAAGATTATTTTCTAATTAAATTATATAATAATAAAATTTATAAATTATACAAATTTAAATTATTTTAAAATTATAATTAAATTAAATTGATGATAAATAAGAATATATCAATTAAATTGAGGTGGTGAAGTTAAATCAAAAAATTATATTCAAATTTAGAACAGATATCTCACAGATAATTCTAATAATAATTTTTACTCTCAAATTTAAATTTATAATCACACAATTAAAGCTAAACCGAATAATTGAATAAAACAATAATTTTATTAAAAACAAATAATCGGTAATTAGCTAAATTCAATGAGAAATTATGGTCGTAAAATTAAAATAAACGTGTATTATATAATATTTAATTTTAGGGTAATAATTAAATATTAAATCTTCACATATTACCGTGAAATCTGCGAAGAAGACAAAGATGTGAACAAAAAAAATGTTCAAGAATAACAATAAAAATAATGAGCATAAAAAACTATTATAGAAGAACTAGTTTAAGAACTCTTGAAAGGCCTTGTTTGGCATGAGCTCAAAAATAGGCAAAAAAATATCTTAATAATATTTTAAATTTATTATAAATTTTAATAACTTTATTTCACATCCAACACAAATTCCAACCTTAAAATCAATTTTATTTCACATCCTACACACCTCCCAATATTAAAATAAATTTCTTTCCCATCAACTCTATAAAATAAATTATTTTTTCTTTTTTTACTCAAATTCATCCTCCAACCAAACAACCATCAATTCTTTGCTCAATCCAGTCGAGTCTCTTTTCAAATTTAAGTACACCTATATGCAGAATACGAGGATCTACTTGAGCAAGCTTGGCACATGCGCTTAGCAGTATATAATAATCAGCATGAGCAACATAAATAAATTTCCCATCTATATTCTGTCTCTTATAATGAAGATAATAATCTGCCCTCTTGTGAGCCTTTGGTTCAAGGTAATGGAAGCCATTGTCTTCCATATCAAACTTCATATTTTCGATAGCAGCAATTGTCGAAGCTGCAGAACCCCTTTTCACAGCACATGCATCTATGGATGCATTTTCTTGCTTTTCCTCTTTTTTTTTTCTTGGATGTTAGGGATGAGTTAACGGATTCTCCATCTCTTGGTCTTTTGTGTTTGGATTCAGGAAATTCAGTTTCTGTTTCAAGACCCACATCATCATCCTGAAATACGAAGATATGCAAAACCAAATGAAAAAAAAAAAACTTCCAGTTTGGATTCTAAAGGTTTTACATGGTAGATTCTTGAAGAATAAACCCTCTACGTACACTACAATACCAACCAAAAGCAACAATCACAAACTAGTTGGGTTGGCAAAATCAGTCTGAAGTGTTGGGAGGTATGATTTGAATCTAAAAACCTCCAGCTTAGGAGGTGCTTAGGCTTAGCAAAGATGTACTGCTGGACCAAGCCCAGACTTTTGTAACACGTACAATCAACAAAAAGGGTATCTCACTGCTTGATTTCTTTTGTTAACATGACTACTAACACAAAAAGTGATGTAAGATGCGTCTGAAACTAATCCAGCAAAGAAGTTGATGATCATGGAAAAATAGAAAAAGTATAGATATAAAAGAGTGCTACAGACTTGATTCTAAGAAATCTTTCCAAAATATTGCAGGTTATAACATGAGATCTTGACCTAAACATCATCCCATATCAATAAAGAGTTGAATATGAAAAAAGAAGTGAGATAAGAAAATAAAGTTCTCTACTGATAAAAACGATCCAAAAAGTGTTACAAGATGAGAAATCTTTTCGCTTCTTGTAATGATGCCACATTAATGTTGCAGAACTTCCACATCATTCTTTCGCATTGTATTTTAGGTGAGTAGGACGATAAAACATGACAATGAATAATTCAACCAGTGAAGTCAACTCAATGGGATTCTTATTTGTGTGTATCGAACGTGAATCTTCATTTTCTCATGTAAAAGAAAAAAGACATCATGCAAGCAATAAATTTGATATGTTTTATCAAGCTCTCAGGATGATATGAAATGAAGATGAATACTGAAGATGCATGTGGCCGAAGCACTAACAACATTACCTGTTGCTTATCATATAAATCCCAGAGTCTCCTAATTAGCTTCCCCTCGTCAAAAGATGGAGTCAGACCAGCAAATATAACATCCTTACAGTATTTGAGGTAAGAGAGCAAGTCCTTTGAATACTCTGCATAAAAAAATTCAGTTAACAAAAGAACGTCAGTTTTCGAGAACCTTGACATCCACATCAGAGGTTTTTTATAACTATAGTTAATCATGATAAATCATATCAAGACTGTTCACCACACTATTTGATTTCACGTACTATTGACTAAGAAAAACCTACGCTAAAATGTAAATATATGTCCAGTATTATCAGTTCATGCTTCTTTTGGTTGGAAACTTTATCTAATCATCAAGGAAATTTAGAAGCTGCCCTAACATAATTTTCATATTTAGTCCTTTCGTATTGAAGAAAAGATGCTCAGATTAATTTTTTGCGGCCAAATTTTAGATCAACCATTAGATCCAACTCCATGACATTGTAAGCTTTTCACCAGCCGCAGTCCCAAACTAAGTAGCAATCCACATTTGTGGTTTTTTTCGATATTTTCTCAGGTAATGCACAGAAAGCAAACAGTAAAAGGAGGGAACTTATCAGGAATGTAAGTAGAAGTCCAAATAAGATAGTGCTGGAACCCAATTACAAATTATAATCTATTTGATCTGGGCATTTGGGTAAAATCATGTAGTTCCAGTTATTCTGGAGCTTAACAATACCAATCTGCTTAAGTCCATAGCCATTAAAGTTTGGATATCCAAGAAGATGCTTAGCTAAAAGTTCAATTGATCTTCTCCTAATAACTGGAGCTTTCTACACTGTGATCAACTGACTATGTAGCAGCTTTAGAAACTGTAACGTCTTGTACCAAGTTTTATTGGTAAATCTCAAACATTTGATAAAGCCAACATTAAGAACACCCCAAGTCACCTCTCCAAATATAACTTGTGGTCTGCAGGTAACATAATGCATCCTAAAGTCTCCAGATTATTATTAACTATCCGAGTAAAAACACATTTTAAAGTATTCCATCCATTTTATCTCAGAATTTCATATACTATATCAATTACCTCTATACAAATATCAGTAGCTACAATTACTAGCTTGAAGATAGGAAGAAACTAGCATCTGTTTCATACGGGCTTTGGATGATGATTACTGTTACATCCATAAAAATCAAATTGAAGTAACATCAAATTACTTTGGATCCACCTACCCTTGTTCTATGAGCATTTGAGATTATTATTTTAAAAATTGCTTGGCCATTATAAGATAAGAAAAAAAAAATTTATAAAGTAAACTGGATTTCTTTTCACACGTGCTTGATATAAAAAAAAGACCGTTCCCATGCCAAAAGCTCCCAGCTTTACAAGGGTATGGAGGAGGCAACCCATTGCAGAAACTTCCCTTAGTTTTTAATAATTCAGCAATTGTTTCCGGGACTCAAACCTTTGATCTTGTGATCACAAAAGATCAACCTATACCATTGTAAAAAAGCTGGCCCTCTACCCTTTGCTCTCCGTTAACTAAACACAGAAGTTATGATAACATAAGCAACATGAACACAAGTAATTGAGTACTACCGTTTGGTATGCAGCCTCAAGAATCTGGAGCAGCTGAACCGTAGAGAGCTCAAGAGTATGATCGCTTGAGAAGTCAGTTACAGGAGATGGCTTCATGATATTACCATCCTGTGAAGAAATGAAATGATTGCTTCCAACTTTTTGCTTGGAGATCAAATTCAGTGAGCCCAAATCACCCGGATTACTGCGATTAGACAGATTTTTTTGAATTATATCGACTTTCCCAAACTCCTTGGCCATGAATATTATATAAGATCCTTATTGTCACAATTAAAATTGGCATTAGATAGACACGAGTAGGAAGCCCATATTTGTTATTAGATAACCATAACTCAGATGGAAAGGACCATTCATAAAGTTTGCAAGCTTGTGGTAGGATCTTTGACACAGGAAGAGAAAGTTCTTTCAGATAACGCAATGCAATTGCGTAGAAGTTCAATGAAGGGGTTCGGATGCCACAACTCTCTGCAATAGTGGCAGCAGTGACTTCCAACAGCCATGCACTAACAACACGAATAGGCCTGAACATAAGTCTTGAGCTCAATGGAAAAAATTTTGGAGGAGTCCCAAGGTACTTTGCCAATTCAATGAATCCATTAAGGTAAGGAATCTTTGCCTCTGTTACCCATTCATGGATATCCGTAGGTAATACAGATTCTCTTGCAATATGACAGGCCAGAAAAGAGGTTGCCAATGTAGAATACACAGGTAATGTCTTCCTCAAGGAACGGAATGAAACAGAAATGGCTTTCTGTCCATAATCATCTGAATGTTCTACCTTTCTTTTTGACTTACTTCTATTTGTCATTTCAAGGTTCCCTGCATCAAGTATAAAGATACTTTTCATAGGAAATTTCATCTAGGACGTGTTACATAAGAATGATAAATGAATCAAGCTGCAGAAGTAAGAAAACAGAAACCAAAATAAATAAATAAATGAATGAATAACTATGCAAGAATATGAATAATCAATTCATTGGCTGGACAAACTAAAGAACCTTGAGATGGTTTCACTGACAACGAAGCCTTTTAGAAAAGGATAACTAGCAATTCATGGAGAATATTAGAAGTACTATATAGTTCATCAATTGTTATCTCTTATCTATGAAAAGGATTCCAATTTATACCAGGTACTCAAAACACAAACAATAGTTGGTAACTCAGTTGGCCTATTCAATATAAATATATGCAAAAGCACAATATACGCTGAAGGTTAGTAGGTATATTTTCAGATGCATATAAAAGGCATATCACAATATACCATTAGTCTTTCGCGATAGTTCCTGCTTATAAAAGGTTAGTAGGTATATATTCAAAGCACAATATACGCTAGATATGTCCAAAGTAATTCGCGATAGTTCCATCATAACATAGATATGTTGCATCATAACGTTTAGACAATATACGCTAGAAATAGTTGCATCATAACGTAGATATGTCCAAAGCACAATATACGCTGAAGGTTAGTAGGTATTTTCAGATGCATATAATAGGCATATCACAATATACCATTAGTCTTTCGCGATAGTTCCTGCTTATTTCTTTCTTGAAATATTGCTGACAATTGTAAAACTCTATATACAATTATCTAATTCATTGATGAAGGCAAAAACCATTGGCATAGAGTTGAGCGCCATATACATGCCTACTAATTGAACAATAGAAACTTACCATTCTCACGGGCAACCACTTGCATCTCTTCAAGCTTACATTTCCCCTTAAACCCAGCTGCAGCCGCTATCTTCGCTTCATCAATCACCTTCTCCGCCCAACTATCATGAAATACCCTAGAAACTGCCACATACCTCAACCAGATCGTCACTGCAGTGCTGCAAATCAAAGGGCTGACCCCAAACTTCTGCACCAAGGCCTCGCACTGCAGCTGCAGCATCACCTGCAATCCTTGCACATACCGCAGCCTGATAGCCTCAACAGCCTTCCCAGGATCCTTGCAACCTTGAAAGCCGAAGTCTTGCGGCGATGACGGGCTGTCTTCGAATCCGTAAGGGCTCTTTTCGGAGTCTTTTATAGGTGGCGCGCCAGAGTACGGTTGGCCGAGTGAGCGGAGAATCTCTTCCTTGGAAGGAAGCGTAAGATCGGACTTGGCGTAGGTGCCGGCACGGCCTTTGGCGTGATGGCGGAACAAGCTGTAGACGCCACCGAGGACGTCCTCCGTGTCGGCGCAGGTAGAGATGACGTCTTGGCTCTGGGAGCCGCAGTAAGAGCAGTAAAAGAATCCGTCGTCGCTACCTTCGAAGTTGTTGCCACCGCATGCCTCGCAGAAGATCTTGCGACGCTCTTCCGGGAGGTGATCATCGCCTTCTTCCTCCTCTCGCAGAGGACTTTCCATCGCCGCCAAAATGGTTTGAGGTGGCGGCAAAACGATAGGGGTTTATTTTCCCTAAAGATAAATATTTTGTTTTTCATCTTTCAAGATACAAATGCTCTCAAGTGTAATTTTACAGAAAATTTATATTTGCGGCCCCTAAAAATTTATATTTCCCCTAAAAATTTATATTTTCTCCTAAAAATTTATATTTTATAAATATCATCTCTAAATTAAATATACATAAATATCTCTATTTTGAATATAAATTTATTGAGAATTGCTAATTTTTATTTATTATTTATTATTTTAATTCAATTAAACTTAACATATATAATTAAAATTACATCTAATTTTTTATTTAAGGATCATATATAAAAATAAAACTAAAATGATCCAAAAAGTAAATAAATCAAGGCATTTAGTTAATCAACTAATAGAAAAAAAAAAAAGAGCTGCACATAATATAAAATTTTAACATGTTTTATTATATCATACAAAACGTGAAATTTGATCTATGAAGTAGGCTTTACAGCATAGACTATATAATGCAGCGCAGGGATCAATTTATGACGATCCTAATGCTACTAATATTTAGTTAGTGCCTAAGTTTCTAATTATATATATTTTTAGATGCAATGAAGAGAAGATTAAACTAAGCTTCCTAAAATTATATTAAATATAAATATCTGCATAATCATATAAGTGTCATGAAATAAATGCAATAATTAAAGTTCTAGTCAAATAAATCCAGAAAATTTATGCAATAAGATAAATAGGCTATCAAACTCTAAGAAATTTAACATATATGCATTTCAAGTTGAAATTCCTGCACGTGATAATTTTAACCTTATCAATTAACATATAAACCTTCACCAAACATGATATGAATCTGTTTAGAACAGGAAATTAATATAGAGTTAAACAGTAAATTTAATTCTCAAAACCAATTATAGAAGATTCATATTCACCATGGCTTGCTGTGAAGGGAGTGACAGGATCGAGGCATTGTAGAAACAAGCAGAATAATTGGAAATACTGAGAACACATATGAAAGGAAATTTTTTACACTAACAGCATTATGAAAGGGAAAACAGGAAACAGGAAAAATAGTAGACAGGAAAACAGTAGACAAGGAAAACAGGAAATCAAGAAATACCATAAGCAAACCAAAGGACCTCCAGCCTCTGATCTCGAAGCCTCAGCCCTCTGCCGAAGCCTCAGCCGAAGTTGAATCATCCTTGAAACAAGTTGTAGCCACTTGCTCAACTCGAACAAAGGAAAAGAAGGTCGAACGCAGCCGCCTGCTACCGTGCCGGCGAGAAATCCTTGACCACCTACCCGGACCTCTTCAAATCTCCGCTCTGAAGGTAGATTGACTCACAGAAAATGAAAAAAAAAACCTAAATAAAATATGCTGAAATGAAGATAACTATATACAAGACTAGAATTGATATAATTTAAGTCCGAGCTCGTAAATTATATCTATAATATCGATGTGTTTGACTAAGTGCTGCATCACTATAATAAAGAAGAAAAAGCATGACCTTTTTCCCAGTTCATAATATGGGACTAATGTCTCATTATTTTTAAAATATTTTTGAGAACCAGTATGAATTGGATCTTGAACCCAAGCCACAATATGGAAGGGAAGAGCACCAATCACTAATCAATCATTATAAAGCTAATATAATGTATGCTTAATATATATAATCTGTTATTAATTCATTTCTTAAATCAATTTAATCTCGAGCTGACTCTTTCTGATTTAGTATCTGCTTAAGATCACATCAAAAAAAATCTGAGCCACCAAAATGACTTATTAGTTTGCTTGTTCAGATTGAGTCAATTTCAATCTCATTCAAAATTTGATTCAATCTTTAAGTGATCTTTAATATTCGAGCCAAATTAACAAAATATTCTTCAAAAAGATGAGATTTGCTAAGAGTTTCATATGCGAGAGTTGCCATAATATTACCCAAAAGATCACACGAAGTGAATTTAATATATACGTAACTGCCTGATCTATTATAGCTATCATTTATTTTGACACGTTGTGTCTTAGCTTTAAAATGCGCATGTATATATACCCAGCATTTTCTCGTACTTTGTTGATGTCCATCGAATAAAAATGACTATAAGTGAATAATATTTTATTCGCCTTTTTAAGTTTTTTTATTTTATTTATGTTTAAAATGTTAGAAATATAAAATATACCAATCAATAATGTGGGACAAAAGAGGGAGACAATAAGTACTAGGAGGTGGGCAGAATCATAAATCACACTGCTCTTAAACAAATTAGAGATTGTCATCAAATAATTTGCTATGGTCCATTTAAACGACATGTGCAAATGTTTAGATAATTGGCCGGCAACTACTACCACCTCTCATGCTACCATGGACCCTGCAAAGACCACATTTGTTGCTTTGTGCCCATTTTTTTTTAAATTTATTTATTTTTTCAGCTAAATTATTATTCAGTTCCATCTCATAGTTTATGTTACATTCAGATCCTTTGATTTAACAATAAGAGTCTGTTTGTTTGTAAGGTTAAATTTAATAAGATTAAAATTAAACTTGAATGAAGATTATTTTTTATTAAAAATTATGAATAATTTGAAAAAAAAGTTAATTATTATGTTGGGATATGTGAAAGATGTGATATAAAGTTTGTTATTATGTTGGGATAAGTGAGAGATGTGATAATAAATTAGTTATTATTTTAGTAATATGTGTAGGATATGAAATAAAGTTAATATTTATTATTAAATTTTATGTATGATGTGATATGCCAGATTAAAATTAAACCGGGTTAATTTTTAACTTCAAAACAAACGGGGCCTTAGTGTAAAAAGTTCATCGAACATGTGATGAGTGTTGGCGTGGTTACTGAACTGAAAAGAAGATGAAGATAAAAGTAACTCTATGATCCAATCTCCATGTTGTCAAGTAATTGATTGAAATTGAACATATTTTTCATGATATTATCGACGAATTTATGCCACACTCAACAGAAAATTCTCGAGTAAATGGATAGCTAGAAGAAATGAGGAAGAGAAAGGAAAAAGGAAATAATAGATAATCTAAATATGCATTTGTATCAAATATGATAAAAGTGAGTTCTCATTTTATATATATATATATATATATATAATATAATACTTATTTAAGTATTTAAATTGATATTTACACATAAATAATAGAGTAAAATTAAATTTTAATCGATACCAAAAATTTATAAAGGATTGAGTCCAATTTTAGATTTGACAATCAACTTTATTATTAGCATCATCTGCTTCGTAATCGAGTTAAAATTTGAGTTAAAACTCATATCGACCAGACTTATTTGTAAGCTTGCTCCCCTGTTTTTTTATTTTTTTTTATTCACAATTTATTTTACCCTATTTCGATTCTGATACCCTCTAGTATCCAAGTTAGCCCCTTCCCCAGTAGGCTAGAAAAACACTACAATATTTAATTAATTACTTATTGAAAATTCAACCTATATAATAAAAATTAGAGAGAAAGAATCTGCATGAAATATTTCGAAAGAGCCTGAACCATCGTGAAATGAGGGCTAAATCTCAAGGGCCCATCTGTAATTTATACTAAATTCAAATTTATAATATATCTCATAAATGTATTTTTTTTTTTTTATATTGATTATTTGTTTTTTAAATATATGCATGGCCTCACACCAACCAAATGTGGAAAAGGGGTGCATTGGGTGTGATTATAAATTGGCCTTGCTGTTGTTTTCTTGAAGTTATTGGGTCCATTGTCTAGGTTTGGTCCCAATCACAGGCTGGCTGATTGAATCTAGTGGGACAAATCTATCATTAATGCATGTAGGATGTGAGGGAGGGCCCCTAACAAAAAATTGTGTGTGGCTTCTTATTTAAATATATTTATTATTTAATAATTTTAAACTGGGTAACATCGTGGCCGATGTTAGGAGGTTATTATAACCCAATCCTCGTTGATGATGTCTGGGAAGGCCGAATTGTCGGGATAGGGTTTGGCCAAACCGTCGTGGCCGAGATTTGAGACCTGCAAGAATAAATCCTATTAGTGATTAATTGTTAAGATTGGAGGACTAGCGTGCTTCTCAAGCTGCCACGTATATAGCTGAGATGCAGTGCTGGAACCGCACGTTAACATTAGGTCACGCATTACTGCCCAGGAACAAGATATATTTTTTTGATTACTAATGCCTAAGTACTTGCCTTATTTTAAGCATTATATTAACGCTTTGAACATTATTTATATTACTTTCCTAGAATATTTGAATTTTTTTATAAATATTTGAATCATAAGACATATTCCTAATATACTACGTTAAATATATTTTGTGTTAGATGTGTAGTACCTATTTCATAAGATTCAAATTTTTTTTCAAAAAGAATAATTGATTAATGACGATTTAAATTTTTTAGTTCATTGAATTTTTGACATAGATGCCGCAAAAATCACTATTCATCCTCAAATGGAAGGTCACCATAATTATTTAGTTAACCTATTATCCTCAGAAACGTATGTAAAAACCCAAGGTACATGAAAATTAGATGAAAATAAGAAGGTCGATTTGCAATTTGTTAGGCTTATAAGATTGGGGTACCTTGATATAATTTTAAGGATGAACTGAATTTGCATCCCACACGTTTGGACCTACTGCATATGAACCCACAAGTTTGAATTAGTCCAAAGATTTCTAGTTGTATGTTTAATCTCGAATATTATTGTGACACCCATGGTCAAAGAGGGCGGAGAGGGATCGCCAGATGATGTTCCGAGAAAAAGAATCACTGAAGTAAAGTACGGCACCTAACAGACTTCTAAGTCGATAAATAGCGGTGAGGGGGGCACAAGAATGAATCGTCTTACATCGAAATTCGAAAAAGAGAGGAGAGTTCCTGAGCTATATAAGTAGATAATGTGATCCCAAATAATAGAAGCCTGAAGGTGAAAAGTATTTAAATCTTGCAGTTCCCTAAAATCAAATTGGACAAATCTCTATATTTAGATCACAGGATGTTACAGTAATTTTGACCTTTTTGGATGAAAATAAACTCAATATTATTGGGTGTTAGTGATGAAATCCATTATTTGTTAAGAATAAATGATCCCATGATTGAGAAATCATAGACTAAACAACTTCAATGACTAAATGTAAGGAGAGAAAACCTAAAAATTATAGAAAAAATAAATAACACAATAATAAACACAATAGCATGAAAATAACGATAAAGACACATAACACTTAGAAAGCCTTCAAATTAAGAAAAGTCATGATGCTCATG
Source organism: Apostasia ramifera (assembly GCA_019297695.1). Taxonomy (NCBI): domain Eukaryota; kingdom Viridiplantae; phylum Streptophyta; class Magnoliopsida; order Asparagales; family Orchidaceae; genus Apostasia; species Apostasia ramifera. The sequence continues at coordinate 153,502 of JAEMOT010000822.1, forward strand.
CGTGACTTGAAAAAATTCGTGATTACTTGTTTCAATTACCTAACGGTGTTATACGATATACTATTGAGAGGGATGGCTTTATTTAGAGCATTTTTTGAAAGTCGAATTTATTTATTTAGAGCATTTTGATTGTCCCCTTTGGTAGAAGAATAGGATAAGTTATTTATACCCATGGATTCTGACTTCTTCGATCCTTTCCTTGTAGCTGGGGTAGTCCTCTTTGGAAACAACACTATTGCTTAGTGATATTTGAGCGATATTCAACATTAATAGAGCAATCTAACTAGTTGTGCTTTTATTATCATGTCCTTGTATGATTGGAGCTATGAACCATTATATACTACTACTAATTTTTCTTAGAATTAAAGTGCAAGAGGACATAACATAAGATCATATTGGTGCATTTAGAGGAAGATGAATACAACATAATTATGAAATTTAAAAAAATTAATTTTTTTTAATAACTGTTAAATGTTAACACGTGGTTCCTGCGCTGCATCGTGGCCGAACATGTGGCGCCTGACAGGCCTGTACTTAATTGATGGATTTGCTGACTCAGCTTCAGATTTTGCAGGACTCTTGACCCAGGTCAAACATCGGGCACGAGGGTTCAACCAACCATCGTCCACGACGACCCAGGATTAACCTTCGTAACCTCGGGCACGAGGGTACGAGGTAACGCCTGTCACAATCAACTTCACCTAACCCTGCCGATCGCCGTACAGACGTTCTTTCCCAGAAGAAGTACCAGCATTTAAAGATGTCACTTTCCCGTACGAACGGTAGATCTCTCCAGTGACAGATAAACGACGCTCGGAGCTCATCCATCACCTTGCCTCCGGAAAACCAGGGAACCCAGGTGAAGCTACACCTTCCCACCAGCTATAAAAATCACTGAACAGTCCCAGCAAAAGGGCACACACAGAGAGAGAAAAGTGACTGGCTTCATCCACCACTACCGGCCTTCTCCAAGACTGACGAAGGAGGAGGACTGAACCCCAAAGAAGAGCAGAACTCCTCTATCACCTCTTGTAAAGCAGGAGCTTGAGAATAACAAAAAGCTCTCTTTCTCTCACTTTCTCTCTTTCCCTTCTATAAGCTTTTGTACTAGCCTTCAGGGTTATCCCTTTTCTACTAGTGAAACTTTTTTGCTGATCGACCGGTGGACGTAGGGGATTTTCTCCCTGAACCACCTTAAATCTCTGTGTGTTTTTCTGAATGCTCTAAACTGGTTCTCTCCTTGAGCTTTCGTTAACAGGCTCACCCCCTCATTGCGCGCCGCCGTCTCCCGGAACTCTCTTTCTTTTGATGTTTCCTGGGACCCCCACATCCTACGTCAACAATAACATAGAACAACACAATTACTCTTAAGAACAAGTTAATGATGACAATAATAAACTGGAAGTAATATTTGATTGTGCAATGAAATAAAAAGGATCACATGGATAAAATGAATTTAACTAGATGCTCTCATATAAGAACCTTTGGTTGGAGGTGTTTCATGTGAGGAGATCAAACAAGTCACTTATGGGTTTTACGTACGTTGATCTGCTAACAGATTGGACTATTAGAGTCATTCATTTATCTTCGCATTCTCCCATTTTTGTGTATCTCCATGTCTCTTATGTTTGCTATGCTTCGCCTCACTTAGAAATCTTATAAATTTTCTTATGTTTACATTGATCTATTGATTTGGATGCAAATTGTTATCTTTTTTACTTCAATTTAATTTGAGATTAGAGGCCTTTGTTCCTGTCTACACAAGACTGTTCTCACCTATTAATAAAAAAAATACACTAAGGGGGCGTTTGGTTCAATGTTATCTTGACGTAATATTATATTATCTAGAGAAAGTAATTGTTTGGTTTAATGACATCTATAAATAATTTTCTATAAGATTATAAAATTATTAGTCAAAAGATGACATCTAAATGTCATGATATCTAAATTACATAACATAGCACCAAGATAATATCGAACCAAACGCCCCCTAAACTACATTTAAATCACATGTGATTTTGTTTGGTTTGAGGGTTGAATTTTGCATAAGAGAAAAAATAATTTATTTTATAGGTTTAATAAGAAAAAAAATTAGTTTAATATTAAAAAATATATAAAATATGAAATAAAGTTAATTTTAATATTCGTATCTGTGTTGGATGTGAGAAAAATTAATTTTTATAGTCAAATTTATCATTAGTTAATAAAAAATTTGAACCAAACGAGCCTTTTTTTCTTAAAGAAAGAAGGCCCACGCCTTTTCTAAGGTCCCATGTAGATGCTCTCTTTAATTTTATAAAGAAAATAATTATTTCTACCATAAGTCTTATATGAGCCCTACTCATATTTAATGTGAGTGATCAATTCTTATTCTCACTATCACCCAATTCCCCCTTCTAGAATTGAATCCTTAAAGTACGAAGAGGTAGATCACTATTATGAGTATTTGAAAGTTTATTCTCTACTAATTAACAGTTAACAACTCCTTAATCAATCTTTTAAGACTAACACACTTGAGTATTAACTTGACCGGGTTTAAAATAATGAGAAAATTTTGTTATCTAGCACTTAAATGCAAAGAATTGTGAATCACAGATATTTCAAAATTTAAGATCTATCTACTATAGGGTCTAAATTTTACATACTTATTAGGATCATCGTTGCTCACCAACTGTACTAAAAGCTTAAATAGATAGGAAAGCTACAGTTAGTGTCTTAATAGATTGTGCATGGACACAACATCTATAAGATTCGATTTACACTCGACCTCACTACTTACATGCCACAGTAAGGATCTATGCACTTCCTTAAAAATCTTCTACCACGCATCATTACAGAATTTGAACTCATGGCATGCTTTAATTACCAATCATTAGGATCGTTAACGCACACCAATTATTCTAAAAATTCAAGTAGACATAAAAAGTGCAACTAATATCATAATAAATTGTATATAAATACAATATTATATGAGGTTTGAATATGACTTGGTCTCATTATTAACACTTCAAGGAAGGGTGCGAGGTGCTTCTCCAAAATTTTTCATAAAAAATTACTTAAAAAAATAAAAAAAAATTGGAAGTCAGCTATGTAATTTTTCTAAAAGATAACTTATCCTTCTAGCATAGATTATTAATTTGGCACCAAATCCATTTTTTTTTAGAAGAGATATAATTGGTCAAGAATATCCTTGATTCTTTATAATGAAGGGCAGCTGGACCAATGTCAAATGTCTGCTTATTAATTTGCAGAATGAGAGAATTTAATAACTATCAAATTCTATTTAATTATTGTTTGAAAGCTATTTTCAAGCTAAATTGCATTTGAGACCAGGGTTTCGAACATTTTTCATACTTCAAACTTTTACATATAGGTCCATTGCCATAAAGCCTTAAAAAAAGGAAAAATTTACATCTGTTATCTTCAAAAATCCATTATTTTTAAGCAGCACTCTCAAAATCTATTACTTTCAGGCAACACCCCACTTTCGAAGTTAAATAGGGAGGGGTGTTGCATGAAAATAATGAACTTTGGAAGTGCCGTCTGAAAATAATGAATCTTTGGGAGCAACAAATGTAAAATCTCCAAAAAAAAAAAGAGCTAAACCCTAGAAATTTAACAACCTCAAATTGCCTCCCTCTTATCTGTATGCTTGATAAAGATTAGATTTTTTTGAAAGATAATTTAGATGTTAGTTATTAGTGCTTATATTATTTATAAATTATTATTTTTGTTTGATCCAGTGTCGTTACATTGGAAGTTCATAATGTTATTAATTTATTTTTATTTACCGAAACTTCACTAACTATTCTACATCTTACCTCCTTCCATTGCTATATTAGGGTGACATTTAAACATAATATTAGAGCGATAATATTGTAATTTTTTAAAATACTTTTGTAAATTTATCATCGAAGTATCAAACCAAATAACTAAATTCCTCAAATAAGCGTGACAACTTTTAAATTATATTATTGCAACACTGTACTACGTAAAAGAGAAAATAATAAGAAGATTTAGATTATAAAAAAGCTTTAGTGTTACTGATTTGTAGTTAAGAAATTTCAATCATTAATCTCACGACACATTTATATCTTAAGGTTACGTTATTATTTATATAACCTAAAAACTTTCAATATTTCTTTCTCTAAAACTTAATCGAAACCTAAGATACTATAAAAAGTAAAGCAAGTATATTATATATAATAGTCACAAATTTCAGTGATAATCATGTAAAACTTAGGTGGAAGAGGTGTACTCTTATTCTCCCTATATCAATTATGCAAGTTGAAGAAGCTATAAACTCAACTGCCATCTTGTTGGCAGATTTGTATGCATATGTAACTTTATATGTCTTAAAGACACTCAAAAAACTAAAAAACTCAAGTGATAAATTGCTTCCAACAGGTGTACATAATGAAAGCATAATGTCTCCTATAATGATGGTAGAATTCTCTTCCAAGTAAATACTTTTTACTCTATTTGCTTAAGTATTAACCAATCTCATCTTTTTTACGGCCACTGTGCTTTTTATTACTTTGGCTGCTCTTATAAATAATTTAGTATCCACAACTCCTAAGAAAAATCTCTAGTAGTCACAAAGAACTACTGTTTGCTCATATGGTGCTATTAAAGTTGACTTTAACTCTCCCTGAGTGGGGATCTTAGTGGGAAAAAAACTTGTGCCTCTTTCACCACTCACTAGGCTTAGAAATCTATCAAGAATTATTTTATATAGCAGTGGCTCGCTTTCTCTTTACATAATTTATATAAAAGAAGATAAGATTAAGATTACAAATCATGATCTTCTCTTTGAACATCTTCATAATTCATATATAGCCAGCACACTGATGATAACTTCATTTTGGGATCAAACTACCTTCAGATTATTAAGGATTTATCTCCCTTAATTATATGTTCTTAAGAAAATAAGGAGAAAATAAAAAATATTTCTCCAAGGCTAATTTAAATTTCTATAAAAATAATTTACTATGCCCATAAAAGAAAAGAAATTAGTCATATATATGCATATCTTAATTAATTGAGTTCAAGGATTAACAATTTTCTTATTTAATTTAATTAATGGGCACATCATAAAATTCTACATTCTCATCCACATTTTTGGTATATTGCATGGAGGATCAATGATCGACTTTAAATCATCAGATTAAGTGAGATTATATTCCATAATAAATTATGAGATTAAGTAGAATGTTACAAGTGCTTCGACACAGACTGCACGACAAAAAGACGATAGATAGCTTATTCAACGGAATCCTTTAAGATGAATTAGATACACTACAAGAAATTTACTTTGTAACATGGGTAACATATCCCTGTTAATATAATTAAATACCCTTGTTACTCTTAATTAACAAGGATAAAAATTCCTTGTTGAGTCCCTTGTTAATTCTTTCCTTGTTAACCGTAATTTAGCATTAACAAGAAACTATTTGTCCCTTTGTTATTTATATTTCGTAACAAGAAAATTATATTCTTATTATAATTATTTATTTAACAAGAGTATATACATATTTAGCAAGGAAAATATATCCTTGTAATGATTACAAATAACATCAAAAATAACAAGGACAAGTCCCCTTGTCACTTAAAAAAATTTAACAATAATAACTTCTAATTATTACTAAATAAAATTTTAGTAATAAATAATTTCTTTTATAAATATAAAT
>JAEMOT010000822.1:163828-180526 GCA_019297695.1 Apostasia ramifera
TTAATTTTTTAGTTGAATTAAACTTTATGTTTAGTCTTATTTTTTAAAAAAAAATTATTTTATATATTATATATTATTTTTTAGTTAAATTTATATTTATTATATAAGTATTTATACATAATTTTTTTGTTTTATACTTTAAATCACTTCAGCATATATTTTATATAACGTGTATATATATATATATATATACATATTCATGTATACATAATATATTAAAATATATTTAAAATTTTTAGCTATACATGTATATATATATAATTAATGTACAAATATCGAGTTAATTATAAGTTGAATTTTTTTTTTTTAGCAAGCTAATTTTGAATTATAATAAAATAGAGTCGAGTTATAACAATTAATGATGTATCTCTTTATTAAATTTTTTGATACTTAAAATTTATTTTATAAAGCATTTATTGAATTTTCTCTAAATTAGTTTAAATAACTTAACAAGGGAACATTTAAATAGAGTATAATATTAACAAGAATAATTAAATACTCTTGTTAAAATTTGTTGCTATTGAAATATGATAATTACCAAAGACTTATTCCCTTGTTAAAATTCTTGTTAAGATGAGATTTACTAGATATATTAACAAGGAATTTTTATCTTTGTTAAGATTTTCTTGTTAATATGTAAATTTCTTGTAGTGATAGCTTATCTCGAGTTCTATGTTGGATCGAAAAGAAATTTTTTTTAAGATTGATAATTGACTTAAATCTTTATTCATAGACGTGTTCAATGATTCATTGATTTTGTCGAACTAAAGAAATTTATAAAAATTCTCTCAAAGTCTCCTTAAATTCTTCCACATAAGATGGGATATCAAAACAACAAAGAGATTAACAAGGAAGAATTTAGAAAAAAAAAAAAAACATCAAAGTGATTATGATATATTTAGAAATCATAAAATTAATTTTTAATAAATTTTTGGGACATCAAAATGCTGGCTATAAAGGATTTTAATTTTCACAGCATCTTTTTTAGATAAAAACAGAAGGTAACTATTGTCATCTATTTATTATCAAAAAATTTAAAAAAAAACTATTGTCATCTATTTTATAAGTTGAATGTTATTATTATGAGAAACAAATATTCCGTTCTTAAAACCTTAAATTATTTTTTTACTATGAATTTTTTTGATGGCATACAATAATATTTTTTTATTAATCTCAAATAATATAATCGATCTTTTGTCTCAATTAAGAATTATAATGATATGCATTCGAATCCCGACAAATTCTCTATTGAATTAGGAGAAACTCCAAAGAGCATATAATGATGTTTCGATCAGATATATCTTACAATTTTTATATATGATCTCATCTGGAGTTAAAATTTAAAAATTAAATTTTATGTTGATCTCCTTAAAAGAAATATTAGTTAGAAGGAGAACAACACCATGTGGCCCTGTGGGTAGGTGTGAGCTTTGAAGACTGGTTGATGTTTCCAATTCTAATCACTGAAAATTTTACATTGTGGAGAAATTTACATATAAAACACACAAATTTTTTTGTGTTATTTATATACCCTTATCTTCACAAAATTTAAATTATAAAATAATATATAATTGAACTAAAATGTAAATATTTTTACATTTTCTAAAAAAATTATGAAAATAAATCACAAACAACTTGCTTCTTAACCAGTAGAAAATTTTGACTGATCTGATTCAAAATTTTGACCTCGTTTGGTTGGGGCTAATTTTTTTGCCCAACACAAATTTTAACTATTAAAATTAATTTTATTTCACATCTAATAGAAATATTAATATTAAAATTTAAAGTATTTCATATTTTACACACTTTTTAATACTAAAATAAATTTCTTTTTCATTAAATTTAAAAAATAAAATATTTTTGTTCTCTAATTCAGAAAAAAAAAACTCGAACCAAATGAAGCCTTTGAATTGGTTGAGCTCAAAACTTACTGATTTTCAAAATGATTTTTTTATGGTACATAAAAAAAATAATAATTTTAAATAAATGGGCTAAAATACACAGTTAGAAATTGAGGTGTTATTATTATTATTATTATTATTATTATTATTATTTGATAAATTGAGGTGTTAAATTGTTATAAGAATAATAAGTAATTTGCCATGACCAAATATAGGTAGATCTGAACCTATAGCTTCCAATGAGGGTAAACAAGATTTTTAAGATAATTTTAAATATTCGATTAAAATTATGCATTCTTTTTCAAACGTAGCTAACCATTAAGTTAAAGCAAAAAAAATTATATGAGTAATATCTCAAGTAATATTCTTTTTTAGAATAATACAAAACTCATTAGAAATGATATTACTTTCTTTTGCAAAAATTACCTAAAATAGCAAAATGAGCCAAATAAAAAATTATGACGTAATTGATATTAGTTAGCATACGAGGGCTAATATAATTAATAAGTGTAAAGATATGGAATAACTATTCTAATGCCTTCACATGCTCTTCAAAATTATCTTGATAGCCTGATGTTCATTGCAAATTTTACTCTCGAATAACCTAATTGGCTACTCTTACTCGTCCTCAAAATGGGTTTTTAAATTATATGAAATGTGCTATCGTTTAAACCATGATGTGCCTCTAGGCTTTTGACGTTAGGAAGTATAGTTCACTCAATCTATAAAATTAAATTGAATTAGGTGAGCGAATCAGTTTGACCATTATCCAGCAAATATTCTAATTTAGTTCGTCCATAAAGCTAAAAAAAAACAACTAGAACGAATTGGAACGACCAACCTTGTCGGCCAATAAATGTAAATTAGTTAAACTTCAGGAATATGATAAATGAATTTGATAAATCATTGTTATGTCTTAATATTTTGCTTAATTTAGTAACTATGATTTTTTATGAAGCTTATATAATGGATATGATTTTTATATGAAATTGTGAATTAATAATTATGGTTTTATTGGTATTTGAATGATAATATATTATTAATATTTGAAGTATAAGTTTTTTTATAAAATTTTTATTCATTATTTTATTTTTTAATTAATTTTGATTTTTTGAGATTATTTATAATATTGACAATATAGCTATGATCTTATTCTGTTGAAACCATCAGACCATAGTCATTCATTAAAATCATCAAATCATGCATTCCTTGGTTAACTCAATTTAGTTACAAAAATTTGGACTTTCACATTAGCATTTTTCTTCATTATTCTGCTAAACAGTTCTAATAATTGAATAATAAATTAATTAATTATAATTTAAATTTTAAATTTATTAAATTATTTATTTGATTAAATTCTAATCTACTGGATAGTTATATGAATTAAAAATTTAAATCATAATTGATGATTTTATTAGATGATGTATATCATTTTTTATATTAATATTAGTTTTATGAATCAAAATTATCGTAAGACTAACGATGATATATGATGTTGAATGTTGACCTGCAAAGAGAAAATATATAAATAAAATAAATATTTTAGAAATGAGAATACTAAGATGGATGTGTGGATATACATAAAATAATAGAATGAAAAATGAGTATATTCGAAAGAAAATTGGCGTTGCACTAATTGAGGATAAACTTAGAGAAAATTAGCTTAGATGGTTTGAACATTGAAGCTTCAGTTAGAAAAATTAAGCTATTGGATCTTGACTATGTACAAAGAGGAAGAGGGAGACCAAAAAAGATATGACAAGAAACTATAATGAGTGATCTTAATTACTTAAACTTAAATAAGAATTTGTTAATTGATAGAGCGTAATAGAAATAAATGATTCATGTAGCCGACCTTACCTAGTGGGAAAAAGACTTAGTTATTATTATTATTGTATTAATTTTATGAATCATTTTATGCATTTCTTAGGCTTCATTTTTTGGTGTTTATTATCAAATACAACTAAGCACTCCATATTTCAGCTTTTTGATCACTTTTTAAGATAAATACTATATAAAGTGATCATATTTTAATAAATCTCAACATTAAAATTCCATTTATGGAGTTAAGTAAAATGAAAAGGACTTAAGTAAAATGATGTCAAAACAAAAACCCGTTAAAAAAAGAAGCCAGAAATTATTTAATCAAAATAATTTACCGCTATCGTACAGGTAGTGAACTGTCAATGCTCTGTCACTGTTTCCCTCTTCTTACCATCCTCCTTCCACTTCTTCTCCTATATAAATGCCCTTCATAGTCTCCTTCTATCTCCTCCTTCCCCGTGCGCCTCTCTCTACCTTGCATCTCCTCTCCAGCAATCGCGGTCCGCTAGGGCTTCGAGGAACCGCCACCGATTGGCCTCTAGACTTAGCCCAGGAAACGGCCTGAGCTCGCCGCCTCCGACGCCGGAACCATGTCTTCCGGCAGATACATGGCATATTCCCCGTCGCCATCCACCGGGCCGCACTCCCCCCATATTTCCGGCATCCGCTCCGCCGCCTCCGCCATCGCCGAGCAGGAGAAGTGCGCTTTCCTTTTTAGCTTCTTCACTTCGTTATTTTTCATCCATTTTCCGCCTTGGATCTGTGTGCTTGATTGGATCTAGCGATTTTCCTGTTCTTCGCGGCTATCTCAAGGAGCTTGCCCTGTCCAAACCGTTTAATTTGGTTTCTAAACTGCCTGAGTTAGAGATGACTTACTTGATTTTGTATATTGTTTTGATTCTGAAATTAGGTTTAGATTATCGGTGTTGGTGAAGATTGCTAGTTAGTTCTTGCTTCGATCTTTATTTCTTGTTTATGCGAGTTAAATCGAAACTAGATGTTAAACACCTTTGCAGGTACCTGTCTGAGCTGTTAGCGGAGCGCAACAAGCTTGGTCCTTTTATGCAAGTGCTTCCACACGGCTATCGGTTGCTAAACCAGGGTGAGACTTGAAATCCATCAAAGCCGTTATCATCTTTTTCGTTGCTGATTCATTACAAGAGATAACGTATAGGCTTCTTTGGTTGCATTTTTTAACGTTGTATTACTATTTTCTCTGATTTATACAGTACGTAAGAGTAACGACTAACATTTCTCGGCCTTTTTTTTTTGTCTTTTTTGGCTCTCCTTGTGGTATCAGCTCTCCTTTCATGTTTTTTTGGTAGCTTTTATTTTACATTATTTCGGCTGAGAGCTTGTAACTTGAAAGGTGAAGTACGCTTAACTTTATAGTAAAGTTTTGATGTAGACTATGTATCATCTGGTGTTTGATGTGCTTTCAATCATAAGTATGTGCCAGTAGAATGAATATGATAAAAGAGAGGAAACAGGAATTCACCTGCTAAAAGCTCCCCTTTCTGCTTGACCTTTTTTTAAAGTGAGATCGTGAAACTTGGCCTTGCCAAGTGATATCAGAGGGCAGACCATCAGTGATTGCTTACAGACATGAGTTTTGTGTCATTTTTTTGAAAGGGAGATTGCAGTATAACATCTTGAAATATATCATGCTTACATATATAACATTGTTATATATATTTGTATTTTTTATGCACGTGACACAGACACCCAAATCATTTAAGCAGCATAGATATAATGTCTGTACTTGTTATGAGACAATAAGTGATGACTGTTGTTATATTTGAGTTAAAAGATTCAGATGCCCTATGCTTACATATGAATATTTGGTAATTAAAGATGTAAATTATCCTTTACATGTTTGGTACTCAAATTTTCTTATTTTGCGGTGGACACCCAAATTTTCATATTTGACACCCATGTAATAAGTAGCTACAATACTATGCTTATAAGATTTCAATGTTCTATGGGTAAATAAATAGATTACTTTATTAAATATGTAAATAGGATAGATTTTATTGTTAAGAATGTAAATCTCCCTTTTGAGACTTACTTGGACTTGCTTTTAAGAGAAGAAATCAGCCTTTCTAATAAGCCCCTAAAAGGATAGTATCTTGACCACATTTGATTCAAGATTTGTTTTGAAAGTAGTAAGTGAATATTTTCCAAATTCGATGATCCAACCTGATGATTCTCACTCTCTCCATAAGAGTTACCAGATAAGATTCCGGATCTACCTAGGTCCGATCCAATATGATATTGAACCAATTGTTTATCACCATTATGTCTTAAGGATCTTAAGGGTAAATTGGGTAATATAGGATATTTTCTTTGGAACCCTAGAGTTAGGGCTGTAAATGAACTGGACTAAACTGTGTAGCGGCTTGTTCAAGATCATTTTCATTTACTAAAATTGAGCTTGAGCTTGGTTCGCGAACATAAAGACTGTTTGGGTTTGGTTTTTGTGATTTGTGAACTACCTCATTATTTTGTTCAGAATGAGCTTATTGATGGGTTTGCAAACAAGCTCATACATTTGAGTTCATGAATACAAAATCTATAAATAAGTTCTTATCAAGAACATTAATGTGTTCACGAACAAGCTCATCATCATGCTAATTTATGATTCATGATTTTTTTTCCTGATTAATAAATAAGCTATATTAAAATCTCTAAATAAACCATTAATCGAACTCTAAAAAACCATAATATGGAGCCTTATAATTGTGCATGTTCATGAGCTTTATATGAATAGTTCACAATCATTAATAAACTAAATACTATTATGTTCACACTCTTTTATTTACCAATTAAATTTTTTTAAAAAAAATTATGTTCAAGCTTGTTCGTTAATATTGACAAACTAAACATGAACGGACTCTTATTGAATCGAACATCGAGTTGTTCATCAAACGCTCGATTCATTAACAGCCATAGCTGGGGTTCAATATTACATTTCTATAGTTCAGCAATTATAATATCACCCCCTGATGCAAACATTATGGCACTAAAATATTTGGACAAAGCTAATTGGATCAAGTCTCGGTTGGTTAGATGCAGTTAACAAGCTTCTGGGTGAGTTTGACACATGTTCATTAAAACAATTATAACTCTCTAAATAATTCTAGATTAGATTTTAGGCTACTAATCTAGCATGATTCAGGCTATTAATAGGTTGAATATCATATATTTCTATTTTTGGTCATTCTTTAGGGTTTTCATATATAAACTTTATGGACAATTCTAATTATAGTTTTTTGGAATGAATCAAACCCTAATTCTTATGTGAAGTTTATCTTCCATGTTCTGTATAGTTGTTGTGTCCCTTTTTCTTTCTTGAATCCAGCAACATGTGGCTAGGGTTGTGTCTGTGTAACAAGCTCAAGGCAAGAAAAGTCAATCCCTGGGAAGTCTTAAAGAAGATCAATGATAATTTATATTGGTTGAAGTTGTCAAGTCATTTGAAGACTTCTGATGTGTTCATTGTTAAGTATTTAGCACCATACATAGGGGACACTTCAGATGATGAGGCCATAAGCTCGAGGATGAGTTTTTTTAAGCTAGGGGGGATGATGCAAACATGGAACTAGAATACCTGGATAAGGTTGGTCAGACCAAGTTTGTGTTGACTCGACTCCTTTCCTTGGCAAATTTGATATTTGTTCACTAAAATGATCATAACCCTCTCTACAAGTGTCGTTTTTGGCATTCATCCCCAATCTGGAAAGCTCTCTCAGATATGGATCCACTGTCAATCCACATATGGTTGATTGACCCTAATTTCATCCCTAAATTTTGTTATTTTGCCCCTCAAAATTATCTTTTTGCAGTTTTTTCAATTTTAGCAATGACAACAGTCTACTTTATAGTCTAAATAATTTCGTATCGGGCTACCAATCTAGCATTATCCAAGCTGTTAATGGGTCAAATATCATAAATTTCTATTTTGGATCAATTTTTAGGGTTTTAATATAGAAGCCCTATGGACAATTGTAATTTCAATTTTTGGGAATAATTGAAATACTAATTTTTGTGTAAAGTTTCTCTTATATGTCTTATGTGCCTGTTGCTTTCCTTTCTCTCTTTCTCTCATCTAGCAACACACAGCTAGGGCTGTAGCACTCTTAGCATTCACCTTGCAGTATTTGGTTTCGACTTCGGCTCTCGACACTGTTAGCTACGCTGACAACTAGCTGCAGTGATTTGATTCGGGTTTTGATCCAACCCGAATGCTATCTAGATCGAGTTTGGATCAGGATCAATTCAATCCCATAGGCTTAATTTCTTATTAAATTACAATCTTGCCCCTCAGAGGTCTATTTCTCATAAATCATATTGCTCTTGTTTGTGCTCAGGCCACATCAACTTCACCTGCATGAGGTTATCCTACTGGTCATTGTGTACATGCTTCTTTCTGTATGATATGCATGTGACTTCATTATGCGTGCTTTTTGAATAACAAGAGAAGTGCATTTATAAGTTGCATTCTTGACTAAAATTTTACTACGTGTTTTGGTTGTGGTGTGCAAATAAGACTTTTTCTCATAATCCTAATTTTTTTAATAAAGGTAATGAGCACTTGATTCTAACTATTTTAGATAACTCATTGGCAGTTAAGGAACTTTTTGAGAATCCTGAATCTGGCCATTTCCCTAACATATTTGACACATTTACACTGATGACATACTGATTTCAACTCAGAATCACGTACCCTTTGCCTGCAATTTGTTATTGACTACTTTCACAACTGCTAACCAGTGCATCTTGTACTAAATTGACATTTTGAAGCAGAAATTTTGCGTGTGACCACACTATTGGGGAATGCTGCAGTTTTAGATCAAGGTCGTACCGAGCATGGTAGCCACCTAACTCCTGCAGGATTATTTTCAAATGGAGTCACTGCTGACATTAATAGGTGGACATCAGCCTTTCAGCCAGAAGTATGGATGCTAACCATTAATTAACATAACTTCTATTTACATCTAACTTTACTGATTTTGGAGTGTTTTTCTAGATATCTATTATTAGTGCTAACTCTTTTAACTTCTTCTAATATATGCTACATTAACAAACTTTTACATTTTCTTCCAGTTGTTATCGTCCTATGTTACTAGCCTTTTTGAGCTGTCTCGGTTGTTACTACATTTATGTTGTATATGCTTAAGGCACTTTTGGGATTAACGTTGAGTCGAAGATCATTGTTTAACATGTACCATCCCATTGTCTTGATGAATATTACTAGTCTGTTATGTACATAGTGAATAATGGTTGATGTGTCGTGTATTCTATTGCTGCATGGCTAGAGATTGTTTTCTTAATGAGGACTTAGGCCTGCATTTGGTTAGCTAGTTTATTTTAACATGGTTAAAGTTAAAAAAATTATAAAATTTGTCTTAAAATTTGTGTAGATGTGAAATTAAATTAGTTTAATCGTGAAATTTTGTAGAATGTGAAATAAAAAGTTAGTTTTCATCTATATAATTTTTAATATGAATACAAATGTAAAAAATATCTCCGTCTTGCATGCAGCTTAACAACTGAGCTGCAATGCCTTTTTGAATGGCTATGTTATTATGACGGAAAAAAATAGAGAGGCTACTAGATCTCTCACAAGCTGACTTTTAGTCTAAAGATGTTGCACACGCGTCAGGAACGAAGATAAAATTAGTTTTCATCTTGGAATTGTATAAGCTGTCAAATAAATTAGTTTTTTAATGTTGGAATCGACGAATATAAACAGCTTTGATTTTAGGTGTGAGCTGTCAGGTTTAACTTTAATTAGGGTTAACCAATTGAACAAATGCAAGCTTGATGTTTAACCCACAGCAAGCAAATCAAATTACTGCATGCAGGCTTGACTTCTGACATTAACCATGGTTTATCTTGTCATTCCACTTTTATCATCATTTGTTTTGTTGACTATCTATGGGCTTCATTGTAATCAATTTCCATAGTATGTTTATGGTAAGTGCTTAATAGATATATTCAGGAGGTTTAGCATTTGTGAAATGCTCATTTAACATTACTGACTTTAGTACTATGCTTATTAACTGCTTCAAATTATTGCCTCATCCATAATGCTATTTGTTGCTTATATTGAGTATCCATCCCTTATTTCATCAGTGAACTAAGAATCAATAGGGTAAGGTAACTAATAATGTGTTTTGAATGCATTATTAAATTACATGCTTTGTTGGTGACATCATACTGCTATTATTCCACTTAAATATCTGCAGTCACTGTGAATCTTTTCATGGTTTCCGGGGATATGAAACGTAACTTCGTTATTATCTCAAACTTTGACTGAAACTAGATTTGCTACAGTTGATAACATTTATCAATTTTGTGCATTCTTTTAATTGGTATTAAATGTACAGCTTTTCAATAGTTTTCTTTCCAAATTTTTCTGTTTATATACACCAGACTTTTTTAAAAGTCTTATTTTAATTGTCATCCCACTTCTATTTCTTCATATATTTGATAACATTTTCATTTCATTTTTCATTTTATTTGCATTCAATACATTTTTATACTAACAAGCTCTCTGACGAAATGTACAGAGGTTAGGAGTGATACAGCCTCCTTCTGGGCATGGCTGGCTTGGATCACAAGGTGGCTCATCTGGTATCATTGTGAAGAAGACCATCAGGGTTGATATTCCCGTAGACAAGTACCCCAACGTATGCACTACCGTTTATACTAATAACCTTTCTCCTAAATTTTGTATCATGAATTTTCTTATAGTCTTTTGATATTAGTTTAAGAAAATGATTGCTATCAATTCTTTAATTTTGATTCTTTAGTACAACTTTGTTGGACGTCTTCTTGGTCCTAGAGGAAACTCTCTCAAAAGAGTGGAAGCAAGCACAGAATGTCGTGTCTTAATCAGAGGACGTGGTAGCATTAAAGATCCAGATCGGGTAATTCACCAACTTCTTATTGTCACTGAAGCTGCATGATCCTACCTTCAGAATATTCATTACTTGCCTAAATGATCTTTATATCACTATTATGATTGTAGATCTCTGGTAGGTTGGCAGTGATGAGGTTTGTGCTCCTGCTTCATCTTGAAATCATGTTTTCAATTTGAGTGGATTTTGAGTTGATTTTTTTTTAAATGCGGTTTTTTCTTAAGTTAATTTGTTTTTTAAGTTATTTTTTATGTACTAAGTGTATTTATACTTTAATTTCTCTCCATAAGACATTGTGTACACATTATATGTATTTATGTATGTATGTTTTATGTAATTGCAAAAACCCCAAATACATAATGGATCGGTATCATTCTGATCAAGTATACTTCAAGTTACAAGAAAATTAAGTCAAATTTGAAGCAAATGCGACTTGAGCCATTATCAAGCAACTTTCGAGTTTTGAGCATAATTGCCATCTTAAATTCCTGGCTAGAATGTAATGTTGGTGTGTTTGGCACAGTTACTTTCTACTTTATTCTTTGCGAAAAATGAATTGGTAATTTTCTAAACCTAAAGTTTCAAGTCTTACTGGTATGAGTTGCTGTCTTACTTTCTACTTCTTCTGAGCTAATGTTATATTTTGTGATGTTGTCTGATAATGGCTGAAATAGGTGGTGCGCTGGGTTTTGCCCAAGTGATGTGTTGAATCTTTATCGACCTACTTAAAAAGCTCAAGCATGTAGGCTAAGTAGGTTATAACACATGATTATTTTATATTCGCACGTCCCCTCTTGCAAATTTATTTGACTTTGTGGCCTGTAATCAATGCAACAGTTTTATTTAAACCATATGTTGGCATAATTTGAGGTCATGGCTTCAAACCCCAATACATCTTAGATATATTATGGCAATTCTTTATAACTAACTGACCTAAAAGCTTAATCTAGTAGTTTATGACCCTGAATATTGAAACCTCGAAACCTGATTTATCAACATTTGTTGCATGCTCAATGTGCAAACTTTGTGGCACAGAATGTGGTGCAAGGTGTTGCAAACAAATTTGCGAAGAGAATAAAACTATGATTTTTGAAACTTAATAAAGCTGTGATTTTGTTCAACCAGGGCAACGTGATTGTGTACATCTTACCTTCTCAGTCTACTCAATTAGGATTGTAAGGTGGAAATATTATACATGTTATTAAATTGTTTGTATCAGAAATGCTGATTTACATTTTGTATTCTTTGCAGGAGGAGATGATGAGAGGGAAACCAGGTTATGAACATTTGAATGAACCTCTCCACATATTGGTAGAGGCAGAATTGCCCGTGGAAATCATTGATTCTCGACTAATGCAAGCTCGTGAGATCTTAGAAGAATTGCTGAAGCCTGTGGTAATTCTCTTTGGCCCTTCTGTTCATTATTGTTTTGAAACTTGGGTTTTATTGTAAGAGGCCTTAGCTGATGTAGAACACTAGAATGGGAAGGAAAAAGGATGAGAGAGAGAAGAAAGAGGAAGAAGACGAAGGAAAAGGATAAAATTGTATAGAGGAATAAGTTTTTATTTCATCCAAGATATTAAATGCAAACCTTAAGCAATTTATAGGGATTTCTTGTGACACACAATTCCAAGAAATACTTAGCTACTTGTTAGTCTCATTGTATTGATTTTTAGCCATTTGCTTTTAACACTCTTGATTATGTGGCACTTGCTTCTTTTTTGTTCTTGAATCATATGCAACGCCTTTCAAATAGGGATAAGAATGATCTGAATTCGAGTTGAGCCGATATGGCTCAAGCTTGGCTTATTGATATGTAGATTGATTCGAGCTCGGATCATAGTTTGAACTTATCGAGTTTGAGCTGACTAGACTCGACTGGCATTCGCCTTGATCGAGCCAAGTTCAATCCCCCAATGAGTTGAATTATTATTATTTTTTAAAAAAGAAGCTTTTATTGAATTTTAAACATGAGTTAATCATACCGATTGGCTTACCCAACACATACTCTAACCATGCCTTTGATTAGAATTGATTTGATTCAAACATGGATTGAACTAGGCTTGATGAAATTATAAGCCGTAAATATGGCTCGTTGCTTGGCTCAACAAACTCAACTTAATCTTGATACTAGCTAAGTATAGATTTGATCGTATCTTTGGGCCAAACTCTCACCCCACCCTACTTGTGGGGGTCTAATAGCCTCTGACCCTCTCACTTTTTTTTTCCGGTCATATCGGCGTAGAAATTTAAAAAGATATTGCAGCTCAATTGTGGGATTGTATATAAGACGGTGATGTTTCTAGTTTGTGTTTATAATATCTTTGATGTATTTATACTACTGCAGTGTGTAAGGAAGAGGATCCAGCGCCATAAGTATAAAAAGCAGGACTTCAAACGCACTGAATGCATATCTTTGTGGACATGCGAGACAGATTAGTCTGCATTATTACGAAATATTCAGTTTTTTAACCTCATGCCCTGCCCACAGGTTTTCTAATTAAATAAAATCTATGTCAACGCTCTATATTTCACAATGGTGCATTAGATGCATATGCTAAGAGACTTAACGGGATTTGATTAACTTCAGATCTAGTACACCAAAAGAGATGATAAACACAAATTCTACTATGAAATCAGAACCTATGTGCCATGGTTATCCAAAGAATGAACCAACATGATATGCATTTTTGTCTTCTCTTCTATCGTTGCAGGATGAATCACAGGATGTCATTAAGAAGCAGCAGCTGAGAGAGCTTGCAATGCTGAACGGCACTCTGCGAGACGAAAACTCCCAGATGTCTGGCTCGCTCTCCCCTTTTCATAACAGCCTTGGCATGAAAAGAGCGAAAACAAGAGGCTAAAAGTCGCGCGGCGTCAGGACCACAACCTACCCTTGACATTGGAAGCCAAGGGTCTCTGTATCCCCTCCACCCCTTGTCTACAAGATGACTCCCTGGCTCTATGGAATGAGCTAACTCTGGCTCCTCAAGTTACCTGTGTTGGAGCCACTTTGGGTCCTTTTGAGAAGTCTCTGATTGTTTAGTTGATGAGGTTATTGTGTTTTGTTCTTCTCGCCTCTGCAGTTTTTGCATTGTGAGATGGGGGATGTTTTGTAATTTGTATAGTAAGATTGTTTGGTTAGTGTATAAGATGTGGGGCTCTAATCCCCACTAGTATTTTCTTTATATTTTTTTTTTTTTTTTTTTTGCATGTTTTCAAGTTTGATGATATAGGGGAGAAATACTTTTAGTGCCTAAATTGGAGCTGATACATAAGTGGATATATGTTTATTAATTTAAGAATTAATGACAATTAGGTCTCTATAATTTAGATTTATGTGTATTCTCTCTAATTTTAAAATTAATTAAATAGATTTTTTAGCTTGACAAAATATGCAAATAAATTTTTAAATATAATAAAAAGATTTAAAAAAAGGTATTTTTTAATTAATAAATATAAAGTTCAAATTAATTTATCAATTAAAAAAATGTTTTATTAAGTATTTTAATTATTAATATCAAAGATTTTATTCACATTTTAATTTAATTTGAAGGTCTTATTTAATTAATTTAAAAAATAGAGGGTTTAGTTGCATATTAGTTCAAATTAGAAGGATTTAATTGCTATTAATTTATAATTTAAAGGTTTAAGTCAATAGATAAGGACTATTAATTATATATTAATATTATATTATCAAAATATATATATATATATATATTAGTATCACATTTATTAAATTTGAGATAATTGTTCGAATGTATTCTCAAGAATTAACTCATGAGAATTCAAGTGTCAGAAACTCATATGAAAATTCATCTACATTATTTTTTCTTAATCTAATGGGCCATTTTGACTCATGACATGCATGCAGAAGCATAGTGAAAATTACTTTTTAGGATTTTACCCAACTATGCAGTGTGTGTAATCAGTGGGGATATTCACATGATCAATTTCATCCTAATTTAATTTTTGATTCTAATCACTTGTGATAACACTGTTAGGGAAGAAATATCAAGAGCTTAAATTGGAGCTAACACACAACTTGAAAGATGGATTAATATTAACCTAAAAGCTTAAGCTAATGAATAAGGAATATTACTTGTAGATCGTTACAATTTGTTGTCGAATCACTAATGTGAAGAATTATCGATGTGCATTCTCAACAATATGTCCATTCAAATATTTCATGATTACATTTTTTAAAGTTTGATGATTGGCTTTAAATTTCACCAAAACTAATTAATTTTATTAATTTTGTTTAGTTTCGATCAAGACCAATCCGAAACTTGCTAATTTTGTCTTAATTGAAAATTTTAGGTTGGAAATCAAAGATAGTGAGTTCATGACATATTACATTGAAATTATTAAAATGGATGCTTTTAATTTACTAGAAAAGCTAAAACAAAAACTAAACCTTAAAACTTTAATGTGTATTTATTTATTTAAATATTTGATAAGAGCATTTTTTATTTGTTTTTGACATTTATTTATTTTTATTATTTTATTCAATTATTTATTTCATAAATCTCAGAATATTTTATTGACTGCATATCGATCTAGTTCTGCTAAAACTATTAAAAGGACAATGAAGTTCCAAGTAAGATGAAGTTTTTGAAAAAAAAATTGTTTGATAAATGAAAAAAATAAAATTATTTTAATATTATGATATTATTTTAATATTAATATTATATTTAATATAAAATAATATTTTTTATTAAAATATATATAAAATGTGAAATAAAATTAATTTTTTAAAATTAAAGTTTATGTTAGATATAAAATAAAATTATTTTTTATTATTAAAATTTATATGTAATGTAAAATAAATATAAAAAATTAATATTTTATTTGTAAGAAAAATTTTGGATAAATTTGTTCTGATGTCAAATATGGGAAGCTAGTATGTTGACGTAGGATGTAAGAGATTCTAAGGAACATCAAAAAATAGAGAGAGTTCTGGGAGACGGCGGCGCGCAGAGAGGTAAGCGTGATTGAGGCTCAAGAGAGAGAGAGAAAGTAAAACAAAAAAAAAAACAAAGCAATACCAACAGAATTAAACGACTGTTCATCCAATAATCATCTATTAAAGATTTTAATTCGATAATAAAATTAGCCTAATTATGACAGAATTAAGCGATGATATGCAATATAATGCACAATAATTCATACATCTACCCGAATCAGCTTCCGCCATCACCGCCGCCGTGGAAACCCCCGCCGTGGTCGCAGTT
This sequence comes from Apostasia ramifera, assembly GCA_019297695.1. Taxonomy (NCBI): domain Eukaryota; kingdom Viridiplantae; phylum Streptophyta; class Magnoliopsida; order Asparagales; family Orchidaceae; genus Apostasia; species Apostasia ramifera. Next base: position 179,714 of record JAEMOT010000822.1, read on the forward strand.
TCCTCCATATCCACCTCCTTGGTATCCGCCGCCGTCTCCGCCGTCAACGCCGCCGCCTTCGATCCAGCGACTCCGTCGCCGGCTCCGTTTATCGGCGGCGCACCCGAAGATCGTCAGCGAAACGACGAACAACACGAAGATCAGAATCAGCAATGGCGGCGGCGCATTGAGAATCGTTGATGGCGAATCGTCGTTGGCGATGGAGAACGCAGTGATTCTCGCCATCCCTCTCTTTCCCTCCGTCGTTTGGAGAAATCGTGGATTTACGGAGAATTTGGGCCTGTTTTTTAGCGGCCATTCCGTTTGGCGTAAACCTGTTTTAAGTTTCTCAGGTTAACCGACCAAACTAGGGTTAGCAATTTTGTTTGAAAATCGGTCTCTCATTTATTCGATTCAAAATTAATTTAATTTTCTTATTGGTTCAAAATTAATTTAATTTAATTTTTAATCAATTTAATATAAGTACATGCTTTTATAGCATTTAAATTTTTTTTATTAATTTATATAATTATGTTGTGATAGCTAATATAAATATTAAAATATAGATACATATATATAATTAAATTTAAGGGCAAACCCAGGTAGTTTAAGGATTATTATCACACATGTTCATATTTTTTAAATTATAACATCAGATTCTTTAAATTTTTAAAAATTATCATCTGGGTCTTTTTTTTATTTTTTATTATTAAAAAATAAAAAAATTACCATTATACCCTTATCCCTCCTTCTCTTCACCAGATCCGGCAGCCGTGCCGTCACCGCGCCGCCCCGCGTCTCCTCCGGTGGCCTCGTCCAATGGCCGCGCTGCGC
>JAEMOT010000822.1:180797-192310 GCA_019297695.1 Apostasia ramifera
TTTTAATAATAAAAAAATAAAAAAAAGACCTAGATGATAATTTTTGAAAATCTAGGGACCCTGATGTTATAATTTAAAAAACGTAGACCTGTGTGATAATAACACTTAAACTCAGGGACCTAGGTGTAATTGCCCTTAAATTTATAATATCATATTTTATTTTATGTACAAGGAATATTTCAATGAAGCAATTACATATATGCTATTTACCTAAATTTTTAATATAACATATTAATTAGTTTTAACAAAAATTATAATTTTAATATAATTTTTAGGAATAATATATAATATTAAAAATTTGAGTATTAAATATATAAAGTAGGTAAATTTAAAAAAATGACTTATAATTAGATTTAGGGGGCGTTTGGTTCAATATTATCTTGATGTTACGTTATATTATATAGAAAAAGTAATTATTTGGTTTAATGATATATATAAATAATATTCTATAAGATTATAAAATTATTAGTCAAAAGATGATATTTAGATATCATGACATCTAAATTACATAACATAACACTAATGTAACAATGAACCAAACACCCCTTTAATAAAATTTAAAAATTGATTCGAAACTAAGAACATTTGTCCACTCAAATCCAATTAGACTCGAAATCAAAATATTATTCTGAGTGGAGGTTAACTCGCTCGAATTTAACTTGAAGGCAATGATTTTGAACTCACCATATCTGACCTCAGGCTAACTCACTAATTTCATTACCTTATCCTAATACTCACTCACTCATTTCATTACTTTATTTTATATTTTAAATCAAAATTCTAGATTTTAATATTTTGATTTAGAATATAAAATAAAGTTAATATTTTTATTGAAAATTATTCAATAAAATAAAATAATATTTTTTTATATTAAAATTTATACAAAATAATTAAAAAAATTTATTTATTATTTTGGTCTTGCGCCAAACAGGCCAAGATAACACAAGTTATCATATGTTACGTTAATTAGGTTAACAAATCTCACCAAAAATCCAAACGGGACTTCAAGTATGACTGTCAATGAGTCATATAGAGTCTGAACTCAAAATATAATTTTTTTGTGTTTCAATCGAATTTGATTTTGATTTGAATCAATTAAAATTTATTTAATTTTATTTCTTGATTTATATATAAGTTATAAAAAATAATTTATGCATTATATATAATATATACTACAGCTCTCCAAATTAAATAGTTTTAATCAGATTGACATTACTTAAACAATATTTTTAGGCAACGGTTGGTTCATAATTCATCGCCTAATTGGTTCAATGAACCAATTAAATCGAATAATTTCATAATTATATTATAAATATTACAATTTTTAAAAATTAATGATATCTAAAAATAAAAAAATAGTTTAAAAATTAATGTTTCAAATGTTAATGAATAAACTGTCATTTGCTCGAATAATCAAATCAGATAAGAAATTATAAAAAAAAAATTAATAAAGTTTTATCAAGTACATTTCTCATATTTATAAGCTTTAATTGGTTAGATCGATTCATTCGATTTAATGATCAAATTAATTTTTAGCTAGTTCAATTCTATCGAACTGTTGTTTCGATTTTATAAACAAACTAAACTAGTATAGTGGTCAGTTCACGATCGAACCAGTTAGTCCAGTTTAATTATGAGAACCTTAGCCGATGTGATCAGAACTAGGGCCGCAAATGAACAAAACCAAACTGAGTAGATGTCTTCAAATTCATGTTCACCGAGCTCGAGCTCAATTCAAGCTTGTTTGCTTATTTCTAACCCGTCAACAGGTCGGGTTCATATTTGACTCATCTTGACCCAAATGCAACTCAATTCTCATTAAGTTCAAATCAAAAATTGAATCAGGTCAAACTGATATTTTAGGCATAGAATAAATTACATTTAAATACCTAAATTTAGAGCATAATACTAATAAGATTTATAATTTTAAATTTTTAATAGTTAAATTTTAAAGTGATATATATTCTACCAATTAAAATCTGACAAAAAGTTTAAAGATTTTTAATTTTTTATTATGAGTTTTTAAATGCTATTTTTATCCTATTTTTTCTCTCTCCTTTCCTGTATGAAAATTTCTGAGTTTAAAAACATCAAATTATTAGATAATTAACCTCAAGAGTATGTTTGTTTGTAAAGTTAAATTTAATAAAATTAAAATTAAATTAAATAAAAAAAAATTATAAAAAATTGTGAATAATATGAAATAAAATTAGTTATTATATTGAGATATATGATATTCTAAAGGATTCATGTCATGATTGATTCGACAAGTTTTACGCTGGCTGTCGACTGCCTAACGCAACCCTCCGCGTTTCTCATCCGGGACTTGGGACCCGGCAACGGCGCGTCATATATTGAGATATATGATATAAAATTAGTTATTATATTGAGATATATGATATTCTAAAGGATTCATGTCATGATTGATTCGACAAGTTTTACGCTGGCTGTCGACTGCCTAACGCAACCCTCCGCGTTTCTCATCCGGGACTTGGGACCCGGCAACGGCGCGTCATATATTGAGATATATGATATAAAATTAGTTATTATATTGAGATACATAAGAGATGTAAAATAAATTAATTATTATTTTAATAATATGTGTAGGATATGAAATAAAGTTAATTTTTAATATAAAATTTTATGTTATGCATTAATTTTTAATTTCAAAACAAACAGGGCCTAAGGCCCAATCTATCTTTCTCTGAATAAAAGCGAGTGATCTCCTATTTTTCTGAACAAAATTGTAAATATATCTTTCAATGAATCCTACACTATATACTTCACTTTTGTTGTGACAAAATCAAAAGCAAATTCTATTTAAACATTTGCTTCTTCCTAACAAAACATACAAGCAAGTAAACATACAATAAATTAAGAGCAAGAATCAATTTGTTTATTCATAAGAACTATCGCCAGTAAAGGATCACATTTTTATCGCAGTTAAAAACTATCTTAAAATTACAAAATAACTGCTGCATATTCAAACGCCGTAGTAGCTAGTAAATTTTTTATAACGACGGTTAAAAATCGCTATAAAAAATGACTTTAAAAGACGATTAATAAAGTCAACTATATATGTACAGCGTATACATCATAAAAAAAAAAATTCAGTACATCCATTAGGCACATGTACGATAAAATTGCATTCAGAAGCACGTATAGTAAAATCATATACATTAAATATTTTAATAATTACCTTTATAGATACATCTGTAATTTTTTCTATTTAAAATACAGAGTTGTTCCAGTTTAAAATTTTAAATCTATTTAATATTATAAATGCTTTTTCAATTTTGAGATTGAATTCTTGTCTTCTGAGAGGAAACTGATTACCATTACATTCGTAATTGCTTTAATTATGTAATTTAAATGATTTTATTATTTTTTTATAAAAGGTGGTATTATATTATTGGAGAATGTCTAAGGCTCCGTTTGTTTACCCGTTTAAAATTAACCTGATTTAATTTTAACCAGGCATATCACATCACATATAAAATTTAATATTAAAAATTAACTTTATTTTACATCTTATACATATTACTAAAATAATAACTAATTTTATATCACATCCCTCACACACCCCAACATAATAACTACTTTTCTTCACATCATTCACAATTTTCAATAAAAAATATCTCTATTCAAATTTAATTTTAATCTTATTAAATTTTACCTTACAAACAAACAGACCTTTAATCATTATTTCATTTTCTAATTACACATGAACGCCACAATTTTTTTTACATTATTTAAAAATTACGAATATGTAGTTCAAATTCAGGTAAATTCTTTCTCGAGTGAATTAGGGGGAGCATCATATTTTGTGCTTTTCCTCCAATTTTATCACTATCTAATAATTTTTAACACAGTTATCTAAATAGATCGACAAATCAAAAGTCAAAACCCAATTTCTCTAAATAACAGAGTAAGTGATCACAATCTCCGACAGAACTCTGATATTAAATACAAATTCTTTGTATAAAAGAAAATTTAAATATGGCGAGAAATATTGTGAGATACGGTGAAAAAAAAGAGAGAAATTAAGCTCTTTTAAATTTTTTCTCGAAAGTTCTTGAGTGGAGAGCTCTAATTTCTAATTATTTCTTACTATAAAAAAAATTCTAATTATCTCAGTAATAATTTTTTTTTTATAATAATAATTTCAGTAATACATTTGACAACAGTTTAGCAACAGTAAATTCAATACATACAGACTTTTGGCTCAAAACCATCTCTCACTTACGAGAAATTAAGACAACTCCCGGAGACCCCACATCCGCCGATCCGCGTCCTTCGCATCGATCGCCGACGGCCGGCGTTCCCCTCCGCCGGCCGGAACGCCGACGGGAAGCTTTCCTCTCGCTGCTGCCAAAGCTGAATATGATGCAAGAGATGACGGACAGCCAGACGATGATTATGCAGTACAGAGCCTCGCCGCCGTAGATCATACTGCCGCTCTGATCCATTCCGCTTTCAGTACTCGTCTCTCTTCCTTCTATAAATAGCAGAGAGAGAGAGAGAGAGAGAGAGAGAGAGAGAGAGACTTCGTCGTTAAGTTATCTCGCGCCGTCGAGGGCAAGTTAACGCACGGGCCTACAATGCGTATTGTTTGTTGATATATATAACGGGAGTGGGTCCCTATAATTAATTCCTGACAGATTTTTATAATTTAATTATATTCTGATTAATGAATTTTAAAAATTATTGATAGATTTCTACTTTTAACTAGTATATATCATTAAGCCCCTGTTTTTTAATGGAAAAAACAAAGATAATTTGATTAAATTTTTTTTATCTATTTTTAAAAATATATGATATAAAAAATAAGTTAATTATATTAAAAATTGTGTGAGAAGTGAAATAAATTTGATTGATTTATTGAGTATTATATTGAATGTAAAATAAAGTTATTGATTAATATTAAAATTTATGTAGGAAAAATATAAAATAATTTTTAAAATTTTTTTAAAATAAGTTTAAAACTTTGGCCTAATTAAAATTATTCATATTTTTTTACCTATTGCTAAATAGGGTTTAAAATTTTGTTTAGTTAGAGGAAGCTTTTTTTTTTTTATTCTTAACTCATAAATTTTAATATTAAAAATTTAATTTGACTATAACTTGACCTCCAACCAAACAGACTTAAAGCTTTTAAAATTAAATTTATTATATATTTAAATTTAAATAACTATTTTTTATTAAAAATTATAAAATAAAATTAATTATTTATCCTTTTTTCCCATCCCGCTCTCTTACGCAAGAGGAAGGACAGGAACATCCTTTCTGCAGTCGCTATCCATTTTTTAAAATATTTAATATATATGTTCCGTTTAAAATTAATTTAATTTAATTTTAATTAAATATATCACACAACAAATAAAATTTAATATTAAAAATTAAATTTATTTCACATTTTATATACATTTCTAAAATAATAATTAACTTATATCACATTCCTCACATATTCGAACATAATAATTAATTTTATATCATATTTTTCGTATATCTCAACGTAATAACTAACTTCATTTCACATCATTCATAATTTTTAATAAAAAATATCTCTATTTAAGTTTAATTTAAATTTTTTTAAATTAAATTTTATAAATAAACAAGCTATTAGTTAAAATTTCAAGATCTGCTAGTAAATTTTTAAAATTTATAGATTAAAATATAATTAAAATTAATTATAAAATTAATTAACAAATTTTTTAAATTTATAAATTAAAATATAATTTAAAGTTAACTATAAAAATTTATCAGTAATTAATCATATATAATACATCTACTGATTTCTCATAATATCAGGAAACTGGGTTTTGGGTGCTAACTGGGGCCTGTAATTATTTTTGACCATATTTGTTTTTAAAAAAATCATGACTATGAGTCATTAGTGTATTCTTCATTTTTTTAATGATCGTTGGATTAGCTTGCCGTCTTGAAAAAGATATTCTTTTTTTTATAGTTAAAAAAAAATCTGCTCTGTTTGATTGTAGAAAAAAAAATAAAAAAAAATTTATATGATGTAAAATAAAATGAGCTAATTGTATTAAAATTGTGTTGGATTTGAAATAAAATAATTGTTTAATATTAAAATTTATGTAGAATAAGATATAAAATAAATTTAAGATTTTAGCGATAGTTAAAATAAGTATTTTTTTTAGCCAGTTACCAAACAGAGCCATACGTAGAACATTATCTGGCACAATTAAAATTATATATGTCAAAATTAATTGCCATGATTTAGTTTTAAATCAGAGGAATCACAGCATTTTTGCGACCACTTGAAAACTGTTGTAAGTTCAAAAAGCGTTAAAAAGTATTTATATATATATATTATATAAAATTTTAAAAACTATTTTTATTCTAATATATATCATCTCATAATTCAAATTTTATATAAAAAATAACATGTAATTAATATACAAAATTTTTTATGTTAGTAAGTGTTTCAAAAATAATTAACAAAGAGTCCATAAGTTAAGGATTAAAAAAAGAGATTCTATGGTAGTACTTATATCCTTAATTTTATCATCTACTCTTTAGAGAATGTTTGACACCTATATTAATTTGATTATACTAAAAATTAAAAAAATTTATTTATTATAAAAAATAAAAATAATAATATTAAATTAAATTTTCATATTTTATATAATTTTTAATGTAAAACATATTTTCATCAATATATATATATATAATCTAATTATTTTTAATATATTAATTAATTTTATTTTATATATTATATAATTTTTAACCCAACTGATTAATTTTTATTTTTTATCATATACATATTTCAAAATAAGCTCATAATTTTTATAATATAACTAAATTTATTTCTTTGACTAACAGGCTCTTAATTTTTTTTTTTAAATTTTGTATGATATGTTTAGTTTTTAGATAAATTGCATATGTGCCTTTGAGATCTGGAGAATGCTGCAAATTAATTTCAAATTTTAAAAATTTTAATTTTAATTTCTGAGATTGCAAAAATGCTTCAGCCCTAGTCCCTTTTTTAGAATCTGCTGTTTTGCTAATTTTTTGTATAAAAAAATTATAAATTTGATTTTTTTACTGGTTTAAATTATTTGTATATTTTAAAGAATAATTGTGCTATTTTATCCTCGCCTTAATTTAAAATTTAAAAATTTAGTTTTTCTTATTCCTTGCTTAAAAATTATGAAACTAAAAAATTATTAATATTAGTATTTTAAAAATAAAATAATTAATTAATTGGAAATAATATTATGATGGTAAAATTTAGCAATTCTATGCTAATTGGGATTAAACTACAACAGTTTTAGTATCTCAAGGACCCATTTGTGATTTTTAAAACAATAGGACTAATCTCACAACACCGTTTAGTTCTGAGGAGCCCGAAAGCAATTTATGTTTACTTTTTGGGTAAATTACATTCAGATTCTTAAATTTAAAACTTAATAACTCACAAGTCTAAATTTTTAAAATTATAACATCGAAATTCCTAAGTTTTAATAAATTACTAAATAAGTTCTTTTATTTTTTTTTATTAAAATTTTTTAAAAATTCCATTATACTCATTCTCTCTCTTTTGTCCCAATCTCCGTGCAAGCGTGAGGTCGCGCGGCTTCCCCCGGGTCATGCTGCTGCCGATGGGTCGCACACATTGCTCGGCCGTGCCGCCTGTCTCTCTCCTCCCGATCCCCGTGCACGCGTGAGGCTGCGCGGCTGCCGGTGGATCGCACACGCCGAGCGGCCGTTGGCGGGTCTGGCGGCTGCGCGGCCTCGCGCGTGCGTGGGGATGGAAGGAGAGAGAGGGGTAGGGGTATAAGGGTAATTTTAAAAAATTTTAATAATAAAAAATAGAAAAACCCAATTTGATAATTTATTAAGACTCAGGGACCCTTATGTTAACATGTATGTTATTAAATCATAAACTTAGAGACCTGGATGTAATTTACTCTTACTTTTTTTCACGCCTCGCCTAAATTAACCCAATTTCTCATATTTTGACCTCCTTTTTCTTGTCGCCGCATTTTTTTGCTTTGATTATGGAAGTGTTGACTGAATATATCCAAAATGAGGTGCCTTGGTGTATGCACTTCGTAGATGATATTATTCTTATTGAAAAAATTAAAGAGAGAGCTAAAGCGAACTCGAGCTTTAGAAGAATGCTTTAAAATCTAGAGATTTTTATCTCAATAGATTAAAAACTGAATATATGGAGTGCACATTTAGTTAAGAAAAAAATACTTATATTAGATATGTGATAATTGGTGATCAATTGTCAAGAAGAGCGAGCGCTTTAGATACCTTGGATTAATTATTCAAAATAATGGTGAAATAGATAATGACATTATTAACAGGATAAGTAAAATAAAAAAATACTTCTGATGTATTGTGCAATAGAAAAATTCCACCTAGACTTAAAGAGTAAATTTTATAAAACTGTATTAAAGCTAGTGATGATATATGATGTTGAATAGTGATCTGCAAAGAGAAAATATATAAATAAAATAAATATTACAGAAATAATAATGCTAAGGTGGATTATAAATATACACGAAAGAATAGAATGAGAAATGAGTATATTCGAAAGAAAGTTGATGTTGCACTAATTGAGGATAAACTTAGAGAAAGTCGGCCTAGATAGTTTGGACATATAAATCATAGGCCGATTGAAACTCCAGTTAGAAAAATCGAGCTATTGGATCTTACTCATGTACAAAAAGGAAGAGGAAGACCAAAGAAGATATGACAAAAAACTATAAGGAGTGATCTTAGTTACTTAGATTTAAATAAGAATTTGGTAATTGATAGTACGCAATAAACAAAGGATTCATGTAGCCGACCCCACCTAGTGAGATTAAGACTTGATTGTTGTTGTTGTTGTTGTTGTTGTAGAATAAAATATAATTATAATATCAAAAAAATATAAGAACATCTAACGATAGTATTTTAATCAAAAAAAAATATAGAATGTAAATTTCATATACTCAAGTTGTTCAAATAAAATACATATGATTAACTAGTGAAAAATGATTTATAATAAAATAGTTCTATAGTTTAGGATGAGGCTTATGGTGATCCTATTTCATATGCAAAAAGTAAATATGTTTAATGTACAATATTAATCTCTAATCAAATATAAGATTTCTAGTTTCCAATTTCATATATTTGACTCCATATTCTACACATATATATATATATATATATATTTTTGCACTTTTAAAATTATTAATTTTCATAAATTGCATTGAACTGATTGAAGTGATAATTTTGAGAAACTGATTTGCAAAAATTAATGATTTATGATATGTAATTTACATTTTGTTTGGAGCACGGAATGCAAAATCATAATATTATATGTATGACTATAAATTATATTTTTTTTTATGTTTTCTTAATAAAATATTAAATTATAATTAAAATGATTTTGCATGTGCTTAACACACACATATATATAGTGTTTGTGTGTGTCTAATGAAATACATACATGTAAAGAGAGAAATGATAAAATACTGTATGAATATAATGAGAAATATATTTTAAAATATATCGAAATAAATAAGCAAAATGAAAATTTATAATTTTCCCCTAATAGGCTAATACTATGTGTATGTTGCCTTTTTGTAATATTAGTATCAATAAATAAAGAACAGATAAATATCAATAAAAAAAGATCAAGAAATAGAGAATAGAAAAATATGGGATCAATACCTAAATGATGCCTTCGCAGTTCTTATAGGATATGTATAAATGGCGGGAGAGAGAGGCGGAATAGGGACGGAGCTCGAAATCGCCAAAAAGGGAAAAGGGTCAGAGGATCACGGAAGCATGCACACCGCTCTCGGCTGAAGGTTAGAGTAGGGGAGAAGCGCGTCGGGCCGTTGAGGCAGTTCCGCTTCCGCTCTCGGTCTTCGCTTGCTCTGCTCGCCGATCTTAACTTTCCCTTCAAATCCATAGATATCCACATTTCTTCCAATTTGTAGCTCTCGATTTCGATTCCAGCAGCGAAGGATCAAGGTAAGAGATCAAAAGATTTCAGTGAACAATTCGATCGAGATTCAGATGAAGTCTTGCTGTCTTCAATTCGATTTTGAGAGTTTATTAGATTGCGGATTCTTATGTCTTGTTTTGTCGATCATTTCATGAAATCCTTGAGGTTTTTTTTCACGTGATCGACCTGATTTCCGTAGCTTCCGCGTTAGATCCAAGAATTCGAACTTAATTTTTTGAATTATATTGAAGTTTTAGAAAGATGGAGAGGGAGAATGGCAGGAAGAGAGGCAGAATCGAAGCGGACCCGGAGAGATCGTCGGCTCAGGAAGGGAAGACGGCCAGACGAGGCGAGGCTCCGGCCTCGGAGATTCCGGTCGCTTGCATCTCCGACGACGGCGCCTGCGGCGATCAGTTCGAGATTTCCGCCAGGTGCCGGCCGCTGGGGGTCTTCGAGTTCCCGTGGCAGAACGAGCGCGGGGGACTGGCGATCGAATTGGACGGATACAGCCTTCGCGACGTGTTCTTCTCCTCGCTCGTCGACGGCTGCTCCGCTACCATCGGCTTCCCCGGCGACCGCATATCGCTCCCTGTCCCGTCGCTGATCGCCCTACCAGCCGATGGATCCTGGCCGTCCGATTGCGATGCCGATGGTGTGCGCAAGCCGGCTCTCCGCCATTTGCTGTAATGCTATTGCCGCTTGAGAGCGGTCAATCTTCAAAAGTCTCAATTTTAACGTGCTAATAAATTTTATCAATCACCTTAATCTTTTGTTCGGTTATATGAATTTTTTATTTTTATTATATTTTATTAATTAATAAATTTTTAAATAAATTTAAATAATTAAAATTATTTATAAATTTTTGTCATATTTTTTTTATCTCCCTCCTTATTTAATATTTATAAAAATAAAATTTATGAAATTATTTGATAATAAATATGTAAAAATATTACCCATGATGTTTATTTTTTTATCTAATATATGTAGGTCACATTTTTTATATTTTATATTTATATGTATTTTATATTTTTTATTTATTTTCACATAAATTTTTCATGAAGTTTATAGTAGACATTAATGTAAACATAAATCATCAAACAACACCTTTTTATACATTCTTTTATACAAGAATTTATTTTACTTTGATGTTAACAAAATTCAAAAACTCACATCAAGTTAGAGCTCCAAATTTAAGACAGAGGTTATGTTAAATATTTGGCGAGTAATTAAATTTAGATAATAAAATTAAAAATAACATATTCTTAGAGTTAATATAAACCAATTAATTTAGTTAACATTATTATCACTACATGTGTTTATTTAGTTAAATTAGTTTTTAATGTGATATTTTATTTTAATTATTTATGAAAATTTTAAAATAAATTAAATTCATTTTTAGATGTATAAATATATCAAGAATAAAATTAAATAAGTTTTATTCTAAGATTTATTTTGATATTATAATTTTTGTTTGTTTTAAAATAGTATTAATTTAATTTTAAAATATATATATATATATATATATATATATATA
>JAEMOT010000822.1:192741-216238 GCA_019297695.1 Apostasia ramifera
TATATATATATATATATGATATTATCTGTAAAATTAATTTTTAAATGTTAATTTAACATGTGTTATATATCCACAAAATATATATGTCCTTTATAATTTCAAATGATTATTTTAGCGATTTTAAATATTGATATGATGTTCTTCAACGAATACATACATGTTGTATATGCAGTAGTAGTAGTGTCATATATGCAGTAGCGAGAAAAACGTGCATGAGTAGTAAGTAGCGAAAAAGACGTGATGACTACTGAACCGTTATACAGAAAATAGGGAAGAGATATCGTTTTTAAAAAAAAAACATGAAAAAAAAACGCAACTCATACTCATATTTAATTCACAATAAAAGAAAGATAAAATTATTTCTGATTTAGCATTTTAACATAAATGCTAAATAATTTATGTTTAAATGTAAAGTTTATTTTGTGAAGTATTAATATACTTTCATCAAAATATAAAAAAAATAATTATTTATAAAGTTGTACTAAGATCAATGTTCATCTTATTAAAATAGAAAATATATGATACTTATTTTATAATTAAGTTACATATGTTAGCATATGTAATTTAATATTTGTAATATAACATATGAATATATTACAGATACATAGCAATTATATTTTAGTTAATAAATATAATTATTTTATACTAACATAAAAATTATAAATACAAAAAAACAAATGATATAAATTTTTTCTCAAATTATTACCATGCTTTTAATTTCTTTCATATCTTATGTTTTTTTGTAATTTTTATAAATAAAATGAAAACCAAGTTTGCAATGCTTTAAATGATTAGTTACCATCACGTTTTATGACATGTGAAAAGAAAACTTAAATTTGTGTTTTCAATGTGAGACTAACTAATACAATTATAACTATCAAAAAAACAAAATTAATACAATTATAAATTTATTATGTAAGTGTATATATATTGTATAGAAATACAAAAGATCTCCACTAGCTTTTTCTATTGAGATCATCGCAAAGCACAGTCCAATGAATTGTATAAAAATACAAGTTATAAAAGATATTTCTAAATAACTCTTGTATAAAATTATAGTATAACTTATGAAACATTCTCTAAAAATATATTTTATACTTCATTACAAAATCTATTTTATACATCAGATAATTAATAAATTAAAATAAAAAATGCAATGATAATATTAATATATATATATATATATATATATATGTGTGTGTGTGTGTGTATAAAGTAATACACATATGCAATATCATTTAGGCTAAATTCTATTTGGGAGTCTGTGAAAGAGCAATCATTTCATATTAGTCCAAGTTTCAATGAGAGTTATATATATCATTTAAGATAAATGCGCTCCAACCACAAGCAAGGTAGGTGATGTGCTAATGACCATAATTTACATCTACATAAACCGACTGGCTAGCTCCATTTCGATGTTGAAGACCTCCTATTTAGTAGAACCCTTATTGATGACGAAGTAGTAGTGGGGATAATTATTTACATAATATAATAGACTTGTTAATTTACTTATTATTCATTCATATTTGATTATTTATATTCTACATACGATAAAATATATAAAAAATACTTTCATATCATAATCACGGTATGCCTAGTAATATTTTTGTAATTTATAATATGCATAGTATAATAAAAGTGTAATAGTATAATTTAATAAGTGTGAATAGGTAATATGTAGAATGAGAAATTTAATGTGATGTGCAAGTAATTATCCCAAAAAATTATTCTTTAGTCTAATCATGAAATCTTTGTTAAAGTTCCTAGAAGTCCTATATACTTGTTTTAAAAACTTGGGAACCGGAATGCAATGAGTGCCCATCTCAGGGACCCTGATGTAATTATACTTGTTTCTGAAAACCTATAAAAACATTCCAGAGACGATAATTAGAAAAACGGACCGCACCAAAAAGAAAAGTTGATTCTCCCGATGAGCTCCTGACGTGGATCGTGAGATCCACCGTTCATTCATCCATTAGATTCGTGAGATGGAAAATGATTTATATTTTTTTTTATCTATCACGTTTAATTAACAATTTATCTGAGCTTAAATTACTTCAGTTTCAAAATTTAGATAGAAATCGTATTATCAGAAAGAAAATTACATAGAAATAAAAATAGTAATATTTATATTTTTTTATTTTGAAATGTATGGAGTATATAATATATCTGAATACAAATTTTATTTTTAAATTTATACAAGAAATACTTGAAAGTATTCAAACTTTAGAAAACTAAAATCTCAAGTGTACCTTTTGCTTCACCACACATACGTATAAATCTATTATTATGACAATAAAATAACTTATTTTAAAATTATAACTGAATAATAATTCTTTATAGAGGGATTTACATACAGAACACTGAATTCATCACAAATTATGCATTTCACCATATTTTAGTAAATATTACACATATCACACTCTTTTTACATTTCTATTGTTACAATAGAAATGTAAAACACATAAGCAGAGTGTGATATGTATAATATTTACTAAAAGATGATGAAATGCATAATTTGTGATGAATTCAGTATTCTGTATGTAAATCCCCCTTCTTTATAATGTATCTAAACGAAATATTTATTAATTATTATTATTAGTTTGATGTGTGTTTCGATAATGCTGTCATAATTTCACAAAAAAGAAGTAACTTCTCATTAAATTAGTTTTATTTGTAATAAGTTCCTTGGAATATCATAATACTGATTTACCATTTTTTTTAGACATAATTCATACTTATAGGCCTGATTATGAGTAAAATTTTAATTTGATTTGAAAATTGAGAATGATAAGAAAGCATATAATTTTTTTAGATTCGACATTTCAACTCAATGATTCAACTGGATTCATTTAAAGTTACCAACTTGAAGAATTTGCATATGTTATCTTAAATTTTATTTAAACACTTTCTTAATATTCTAAATGCAAAGATAATTTTGATAATATAGTTTCAAATTATATAAGAATATTTTATATTGGATAAGATGTCAAAATAGTTTTTTTTTAAAGATAAATGATGTAAAATATCTATTACATATTCCTTTCTTTTCATTATTGTCCTAAAGATCACACTATATATTCAGGCTTCTCTTCTCAGACAATTTTTTCCATTATATTTATTTATTTGTAATAATGATATCCATTTTTATTTTCAGATGGAACCAAATCTGCATATTCAGCATATCTTTTTTTAGGTTCTTTTTAATATTAACTATTTCTAACTTTATTTAAAATCACATAAAAATTTTAATGATTAAAATCCCAAGAACTAGCATGCAATTTGCTTATGTTCTGACAAAATCCTTTCTTTAACAAACAATTAATTTCCCTCATTTTTTAAAAGATATTTGCTAGATTTTTGCAATTAAAATAATGCATCTCAAATTAAGAAAATATTTAAAGGGCATTTAATTTATTATTATTGTAATATTGTCCATAGAATTTAAATATCATAATATTTAAATATCATCTCAATATCATCCAAACGCCATCAATCCTATTCACCCATCGCCCCTTCCTCCCTCTTAGATCTAGTTTCCATAGAAGAGATGGCCTTTGAAAACCCTAGCTAATTTCCTGCTCGCTACTGCTACCACACGTCATCAATATGGTAGGTGCTTCTAAAGGCAACTATTTCTATATGTTTGTAGTTGATGTCAATAAGAGGCTGCAGGTGTTGCAGAAGATTGAGAAGGAGAAATGCAAAGAAGACAAAAAAAGAAACCTTATGGGAGATATAAAAAAAAAGGGACTTGAGGGGGAGAGAGAGCTAGGAACAGGGGAAATGAGGAGAAGAGGATGATGACGGGATTTATTTGAGACTAGTGTTGCAAGATATATGCAAGGGATTTAGAGTAGTAAGATGAATAAGAGGAGAATGAGAAGAAGGAAATCAGTGTAGGCGAATAGATTGAGAGAACAAGGAGGATCCTGACAGGGAAAAGAGATGTCGTGCTATAAAATGACTTGGTCAAATCTTAACAAATCCGTGAGTAAGTATATAATTCAAGATATTTTTCAATTATCATGGAGTTTGTTAAAAAGCTATTTATTATATGAGGAGAGCTGTAGTCCACTTTTGAGAACCTGGAAGAGCAGCTACTGAAAGAGAGTGGGGCAATCACTATGGGCCACTTAGCCAAGACTTGGGGATATTTATTGACCTTCTTCTTCATTGGCTATGAAAGTAATTTCATAGGAATCTGAACCTTCATTGAGTTGTTTTTTATCAAGTATAAAAGTGATTTCATAGGAATCTAGAAGTGATTGTTGGGGCTCTAGGACCTACTTAGATCATCTAATTTGAAAAAACAAAATAATCTAGGAGCAATCACTAGGACTTTAGGTGCTATTTGGATCATCCAATATGGAAGAAATAAAAGAATTTGTTCATGTATTTCATCTGGGATTAAGAATCAAGTGATTGATGTGAGGTTCTATATCTATCTATTGACTATGTAGTAAGGTTTTTTTAGTTCCCCCCTCGAATGTTGGAGGATTTTTCGAACGATGTAATTATGTTTTTCTTATAGTTGTATTATTTTTTTCCATCGTAGTTTCTTGGATTTTTGCGGACATGATTTATTTTGTTAACTAGACATTCGGTTGATCCAAATTTTCCACCATATAATTTTCAATATTTGGTGTTAGAGTATATTTTTGTGTTGTTTGTCAATTTAGGCGTTGTACATAAGTTTAAAAGAAAAGATGATAAGATGATGATTGAATTAAGTCGAGAACAATCTTGCAGGATATATTCTAGGGATATAGATTAGTAAGATAAATAAGAGGAGAATGAGAGAAGGAAATCAGCAAAGTTGAATAGAAGAAGAGAACGAGGAGGATCTTGGCAGAGGAAGGAGGGACCGAATGGGGCAATTGTCCTGGGGGTATTTATTGTTTATCTTCTTCATCGTCTGTGAAAGCGATTTCACTTGGGTCTCATATACGACACCTTTCAATGGTTTCTCATTTATTATCTTTTAACTATAATAATGACTACTATCTTTTAATTACATCATCAAATCTTAATCTACAGCTAGGTATTGAAGGAAACAAAAAGATCATATTGAAAGGAAAAATCAGAATAATAGGATTGAGCCTCTTCATAAATGCATAGGGTTACTGTTGTAATTTGGGTTTTTGTTGAAGCAAGAAATAAAATTGTAGTTCATGTTGACCTATAACTGTAATTTATTTTTGGATGCGTGATAAAATTTTGATAATTGGGATAACAATTTAAAGTGTTACATATGAAGAATTTTTAATATATATTTCTCTCACTGCATTAATGGATTCTATGTTGATTTCTGCAGGAGCGAAGAAGCAGAAGCTGCATGCAGATAAGCAAGCCGAGTGTGCATGGTTAAAATTTTAGGCCTTTTTTGTTGGACGATTATTTTTGAGAAAGAAAAAATAGATATAATATACATATATATATATAATATAAAGTTATTTAATATAAGAATTTGTATAGGATGTTAAATAGATTTGAATTTTTTGTTGAAATGTGTTAGATATGAAACAACATTGATTTAATTTACAGCATAAAACCAAATGGCTACTATATTATTTTTGTTAAACTTCTAATGAGTGAGTTTACTGAGCCTTAATTTCATAAAATATTACTGGAAGCAAGCGTTGCAGTCCTGCTCCATATCCACATTTGAGAGCTTCGCAGATAAGTAAAACACAACCAAAAAACAACGGAATTTTCATCACATTTTGCAATTCAAAACTTCCAATTTATTTTTACTTTTTTTAAAAAAACTCAAACTTAAAATTGGTAATGTTTGAATATTTAGATACAAATTTAAATTAGTCAAATTATAGATATAATAGTATTATGTTACTTTACGAAATAAAGAGCTGCTCCAGAGTGAGTAAAATTATTGTTTATTTAATTATGAGTATGCAACACTATCTTTTGATTGAAGATATTAAATGTAACTCAAATAAACTCGATGATATCACCTGACCGTGCCTACCAAGGGATTGAATTGCACGCTTGCAACCACATAAAATCACAACTATGCTGTGCAATACTGTTGCACTGTCATGGACTTTATTAGAATTAAAAACCAGCAAAATCATTTTTCAGCTGAAAAAGTTAAAAAGGTGAATTTAAATAAAAACACAACAAAGCTTTAACCACAAATTTATATACACACTCATTGAAAACAAAAACAAGCTTGGTAAAATGCCGTTCAAAGTAGTAAAACACAAGAGGAAGATGAGCTAATAGACAAAAGAAACTAAGTTGGCCTACAAACATTGGCTAATTTACACTAGCAAACCACACATGCATGTCATTTTCCGGTTCCCCTTGTTCCTTCATTTCCTCTATACATAGTTCCATTGATGATAATGATGATTGACGATATTGTAATCCGGAATTTTGATTCCCTAAGATTTACTGACACTGACTGAAGGGGGGCAATCAGCTCATTTGCAGCTCATCAACACAGAGTTTATGACATGCATGATTATCCGAATGCTGGAAGATTCCGTGGTCGTCGTTGTAGGGAGCGACCTTTGGTGGGCAAGTACGCTATAAACCTGCTTGAATATTGGCCGTACATGCAAAGAGATGACTGGGTCCGCTGGATTGATTGCTGCCGCCACCTCTGTCATCCATCCTAATTTTCGTGCAGTGTCATTGCCAATGTCGCATGCCAATTGCTGCAGAAGTGCCAGGAGTACTCCTTGGGTCAGAGGAAGCGGAACCATCGAACAAAGTCCATGTAGATCAACCTATAACAAGCAAATAAATTTTTACCAGACACCAAAAAAGGCCTCATTTTAAATAGCTTGGTGAATTTTGTGTATATACAAAATATTTAGCTCTCCCTCTCTCTCAATCGCATCCCACAATTCTCCTGAGAAATCCTTATTTTGATACTAACACAAAAAGAGAATTCTGATTGAGATGTGAAGCACATACCTGAGAGCAAAGCCAGGAGACTAAGGAAACATCGCTCCTTTGAAGGGCAGCTGTAAATGCTTCATTGAACTTGCGTTCAGAGATCAACCATGATAATTCTTTCATTGGATCAAGAGGAGCCTCAACCTGCTGAACAGACAAGGCCTGAGGAAAAAAGAGGGCAGTGTGAAAAAAGGGGAATGACATTTAAAGCAACTCAGAACAAGGAGATCAAATGAGTACGACGTGCTACCATTTCAGGGACACCGCCTACAGGACCACTGTTTTGCTGCAATAAAATGGGATTTAAGGCCTTGGGGTTACCAGCAAAAAGAGCTAAAAGCTTGCGTTGGCCATCAGCTAACTCGGTTGTGAAGTTCTGGGAAATTGATGATGCAGAATTGATCGAATCCTGTCAATTGAAATGCCAAGTATTGTGATAATTAAGAGCAATATACTTTATCTAGAACAGTTCATTTACAAGGGTAATTAACCTCAAAACGTAAGGATTTTCTATACTCGAGCCTTTACAATATTTAATTTTGATGTCTAATTTTAGATACAGTTCTTCAAAAGCGATTCAACAATTGTAGCATCAACTTGAAGTTTTTGGTCATCTCAATAGATCCTTCATTAATGGCAAGTATTCTACTCTACGTAGAATTGCAATAAAATTTGCAATGATTGCAGATAACTACAGAAAACTCTGAAAAAATCAAAGTTTATAACTATACTCATTCAAGATGTCGAATGCAATCAAATATTTGGAATGATGCTGATGATGCTGATGATGATAATGAATCATAAAGATGCTGACGAAAGAAAGATATACAGCTCATGTAGCAGTTTGTATGCTAATTGTTCAAATTCAGATTGAGGTCGCCTGTTTACTTTTTTCCACTGACAACTCATAAAAACACACACTATTACCTTTCCAAAAAAAAAAAAAATTCAAAAAAAGAACACATTATATAAGTGGCACAAGATAAAAGTGAAAGCAATAGTTGAGGTGGGATGAAAACTAAGAGCATGGGCAAGAGTTAGGATATCAGGGAATGCATGGTGTGGCCTTGCAGCCATTGATTGGGTGAACAGTGCAACCAGGCATGTAGTTTGTCATGGGATAGTATAGGCAATGCATGACAATGTAAACAATGCAGAGCAAGCTGACTGTGCTGTTGGACGACACGATGGTTGCAGGCTCTTTGTTGGTGTCTGAGCTGTTTTGGGTGAAGTGGCTAATGTGAGCTAGGACGCGTGGAGAAGGCAGCTATGACGGGGGATGGATGGCTAATGAGGTGTGGCTCGTGAGCTTGGCAGTTGGGCATCACAGTCGAGGTTACGGTGTTGACAACAAGGTTCACAGATGTCAACGAGTCGGGCAACTTTGTCGAGTAGGCAATGCATCACCGGCGGAGGATCAATGTGGTATAGGGCATGGAGATTTTGTAAAGCATTGTTGTTTATAGAACAAAGGTGAGATGGCAGAGTGGGTGTCAGGTGGGGTGAACTATGGAGAGGGGGAATCAACTTGGTGAGTGGTAGGCTAGAGCAATTTGGATTTAGGGATTCTTACTTAATGCTCTGACCATTCCCTATTACACAGCCAAACCTAGTACTATTCCAAGCCTGATCTAATTCAAGCTTGATTCCCAATTTATTCGATTAAGGAATGAATTTCAATGAAGTAAATTAACCTGTATATTTGATTTTAGTAAAAACAAACCATTGCCGGATTCTAAGTCCTGAGTGAGAAAAGCGAAATGTTACATTAGACAGTCGATAACCAACGTAAAACTTGTCAAATAAACAAACTATAAATCCTTTAAAAAGTTACACTAAAGTTATGACATTCCCCACAAGTGACATGCCATATTACCTAAATATAACAGAAAGTGTGCAGGAACCGCTACATTAGCAATCAAGTGTAGTGATAAATGAGCGAGAGTTCATACATCATAAGCAATTGTGAGTAAAGAAGCTAGTCTAAAACAATGGGATAAGACAAAAATCTCAAAATATAAACACCTTGATAGGCAAGATAATTAAATTGATGGATATTATAATTCCTAGACGAATTAATATGTTGAATCTTTATAATACAAATTTTTAGAGTTAGGGAAAGCCAAAGAAATTGATAGCTTAAAATTTAAGCTTTGACATTGTTTAAGAATAGAACTAGAAATGTGGTAAAATAAATTTAGATAAAAGTTTAAAAGATGATGTAGAGGAAGTCAAGAGGAATAAGGATAAAATTATAGATTTAAAAATTTAATCAATGAAATAACGATTAACATTATGTGTGTCCCTCGAGAAAGTTTAAATGCAAGCATAAAAAAAAAGTTCTGAAATGATTTAAAAGAGTTGATATTAAAAATACATCAGGAAAAAAGAATATTTACCAAAAGATATTTTAATGAGCATATTGAAAATATTGCCAATGAATTTAATAGCATTCATGATAAGTATGAAATTTTAAGACTAATAAAAAGGGCGAAAACACTTTGTAGTTTCCCATTAATTTTTTGTTTTGATATAGTAGTTTTCTTTAATTTATATTTTTATAATTGCTAAAACTTTGTTAATGAAAAAAAAGGGGGATATTATCTCTTATAAGATTGAGAATGAGCAAGCATACTTGAAGAAATGACTACATGCTTTGAGCTAAATGAGAAATTATTATTTAATAGAATGTAATGAAACAAAGATTCATATAACTAACCCCACCTAGCGGGAAGGATCGGTGGTTTTACTTGATTTCATTCGAAAAAATTTGTCACTTGATTTTTGCTCGATATTGCTCCATTGTGTGATCACATATTTTTGATCAAAGATAAATTAATATTTGATGATAGTTGTGAGGATCCCTTGTAATGCCATATTATTTCTAACCTATTGGAAACAAAATCGTGTTCTAATCTGAATTGGCAATTTCTATATTACCTTGAATCTATTTACTTCAAAATCTGAAGTATTGATTTTGCGATATTAGTTAATTACCCCCTACTACACGAGTTTTTTCTGTTGATTAATTACATATTTGAACTCTCAAAAGAAGTTAAAACTCCAAGCACTCAAAAGGGGAAGAGTACTTCGGCATTGAAACATAAATCGAGAGACGAGAATCAACTAGTAGATTCCTTTACTTGTAGGATATCTTTTTTGTTTACCATAAGTACTAAGGTTATGAGATTTTAACAAGTTGATAGTCCTAAGAAGGCAATCCCGACATTGGATCATTTACACAACTGTAAAGAATGGTTAGTCCAGCAAATATGATGATTTTTAGATTTAGGTCGAGTACCTTTTTCATGAATGTAGTCTATATTTACTGCAAATGTCCATTATGGGTTCCTCATATATACGGGTGGGTTAATTATGATTTTGAATGAAATAAAATGAGGCCATGGAGAGTTGATATTATTGGCCAAGCCTTACAATGGATGTCGTGCTTATCGCAACCCAATGTTAAATGTATTGTTGCAAAACAACAAAAGAAATGGCATTACACGCCTCTTCTTGTTTTTTGACCATTCCTAGCAAGACCTTAGCATAGACTTCATCCTTGGCTTACCTAAGATGGTCCAAAAAAGATGATTCCCTTTGATTGCAGTTGATCGGTTTTCTAAGAAGGCGTATTTTGTCATGGTCTCAATATCTAAAGCCTCTAAACTTGCTCTCTCATCTTTGATCAGATCGTAAGATTACATAGGATGCTTAAGTTGATCTTTGTCCAAGATACTAAATTCATTAGTTATTTCAACGGAACCTTATAGCATGACCTAGGCACAAAAATAGAAATCTCCACTACCTTTAATCCACAAAAGAAAATAATTAACAAGAGCTTGGGGAACCTACTTATTATTTAGTGGGAGAAAATAGGAGAAATTGGGACCCTGCTATACTTCGAATAAAATTTGCATGGAATAATTCTATTAATAAGTTAATAGGCAAGAGTCATATGCGTGTAAGGGTGTTAATATGGATCGAAAATCGAAAATCGATCAAAAATTGAATCGATTTTAGGTCGAATTGAAATCGAATCGATCTAAACGAGCCAAAAGTTCGGCTCGGTAATGATTTTGAGCCGATTTTGAGCCGAGGTAGGCTCGGCTCGATCTGGCTCGATCCAGCTCGAAATCGACTCGAATTAAAATATATTTTATATTATAATACATATAATCGAGCTTACCCAGCTCGAGATCGGCTCAAAAAAATTGAGGTTTGATTCATTTTCAAACCGGCTTGAAAATAAATCGAGCCGGCTCGAAGTCGAACCCAATCGACTTCGATCGAAATGTGATCGATCCGATTTCGAACCGGTATTGGTTCGACTCGAAATCGGATCGATAACAGGCTTATATGCGTGATTTTAAACTAAGAGTACCTATACATCTCATTCCTTTACACTGGTGTATGTTAGAATGTCCAAATCGGCCAATACCATTTGCGCAACATATTAAGGAATTGCATAAAAAGATAAATAAGAAAATAATTGCTAATTTTAATACTTATGAGAAATTAGATTGATATACGTAAAATGCACAAATTTTCAAAAAGTGATTATATGATGATTCGAGTTTGACTATGATGGTTCCCAATTGAAACAATTATGAAATTACAAGAGTTGATCCATTTATGATTTTAAAGAAAATTATCTCGAATTGGTGTGTTGTTGATTTACCACCAGAGTGTAGCATTAGTTCGACCTTAAGGAGGCATAAAAGAGCCAATAGTGATGCCCAATGATCCCCTAAAGCCATCTTCCCAAATTGATAGATTGTTAATTATATTCAAAACTCGAAACTCGCTTGCATTTTACTTGATTTGAACTATACACTCGATTTTCGCTCAATTTCAAGTCAGCTTGCACAAAATAAAACTTATATAATTTGTAATCGACTTGATACTTATATTTTGATATGTATTGAGGCTTTTCTAAAATATATTTGAGATATTCTACATATATACATATATTTTGGAAGGCATATATTGAAGATATTAAGGTCTAAAAATACACATTATATATATAAACTTAATTAAAACAATATATGTTAAAAAATATAAAAATTTTAAAATAAGATCAAAAGTAATGCTGGATTCAACTGAATAATCAACTGAAACTCGAAGAAATTTTAATCGACTGAAAGAAAACTAGAACTTGTAAAAGTTCAAGTTCGAGTTAAGGTAAACTCGTTTGAACTTGATTCATTAACAGCGCTACTTGGGAATGAACCTTTACCTGAGTTTCTACCGATCAAATCCACTAAGCATGAGAATTGGGGAAATCCTTGACCAAAAAAAT
Source organism: Apostasia ramifera (assembly GCA_019297695.1). Taxonomy (NCBI): domain Eukaryota; kingdom Viridiplantae; phylum Streptophyta; class Magnoliopsida; order Asparagales; family Orchidaceae; genus Apostasia; species Apostasia ramifera. The sequence goes on from JAEMOT010000822.1 coordinate 204,971, forward strand.
TATTTCCACAAGGAATCAAAGATACCAACATTATTTGAAATGTTTGGAAGGGTATATCTCTATTAGCAAATTTGTCGATCACCATAAATGAGCATCAACTCCCCGATCAAATTTTTCCCATGCAAGAAGAGATGATGGGGACACCAAAACTATAGACGGTCAATTCAATACTAATAGGGTCTACAACTGGCAACTGAGGTGTGATCATGTTATATCAATCTAGTTCGATTAATGGTCAAATAGATTTGGAAGGAAGAATGCTGATGGATCATTGATTTAGTTGATTAAATATCCTTTATTAGTTGGATGATTTAACTTAACGAAAATATCTTATTTTATGATGCTTTTATTTCTTAGAGTGTGAGAGATACTTGATATTAATTATTTTCTAGTAAATGTGTAAAAGATAATTGTTCTGATATAATTTTCTTTATTTTCTCAATATGTATACTGCTCTAGTATTGTACTAGATTGTTTTTAAAAAAAATAAAATTTAAATTTCCCTCGTGAAATTTAATTCTTTGAATGGATATCTTAAATAGATCCAGATGAGAAAGGGCTAGGGCCTTATGTGAGAATCCCTACATCCAAATTGCTCTAACCCACCCTTCTCCAAGTCAATCCCCCATCCCTACGATTCACTCCTCTCGCCTTTTTTCGATAAACAACCATGCTATGTAATCTCCACACCTCGCCCCTAGATGCCCAACTCACGAGCTACGCCCTGCAAGCCCTATTCATTGTCATAGTCACATTCCCCACACAACCCTCCTCACCCTCGTTGCTTCATTTGACGCAATTGCATTCCTAGCTGAGAGCCCACGAGCATTGTATAGCTTGTCGCACGATCACCTTGCTCTGCATCGTTTGCCATCCACTCACCCCAATCTCATGCTGAACTGCACCTGAGCCCTTCGAACAATCAACAACTGCAATCCCGCATTGCACACAACCTCCTCGCCCGAGTTAAGCCACAGATGCTACTTGCACTCAGCACACGAGTTGCATTTGCACCTAAACCCAACAATATTCCCCCAATTCCAACATGATTCCCAATCTAGCTAATTAACGTATGAATTTCAATGAATTAAATTAACCCAGCTACCTAATTCCAAACAATTTTTTTGTATAGAATTTGCTTGAAATTGCTCCACTATATGATCTCATATTATTGGTCAAAGATAAATTACTATTAGTAATATTTGTTAGAATCGCTTAATTGTTACACTAATTATAACTTACTGAAATTTGAGTTAATGATTTTTCAATTACATTCAACTGTATTTAATTTAAAATCAAAAGGATTAATTTTGCGAAATTAGTAAATTTCTTGGCTATCATAAAATTAAATTTTTGAAATCTTTACATTGGACTAAGGGGGTATTTAGGTCAATGTTATCTTTTGAATAATAATTACATAATTTTTTATAAAGTTATTTATATATGTCATCAAATAAAACAAATACTTTCTCTAAATAATATGACATAACATCACGATAACAAATGTCCTCTGAGATTAATCTATTAATTACGCTTGCTAATCTCTGTGTATGCATGGTAGACCACCGGCTCAATATCACATAAGCCATTCATCTAAGAAGCCAATCTAAATAAAGGCTTACAACCAATATAATCTACAAGAGCATTGATTTATCATCCCATCATATGTTAGAGTATAAATCAACAACAAATCCAGTAATTATTGATTAATTGAGTTTCAATAGGGTTTATATATTCAGTTGGATGGCATAAATTAGGCTCTAATTGAGATATTTGGTTTCACTTCAATTAAAATTAAATATAATTATTGAAATTCAATTCTTGAAACTGAAGAACTGATAAATTTGAATTAACACCAACTACCCTAAGTAGATCTTAATTTCCAGCAATCACATAGATTCGAACTTCAAATTTGTTCCATTGGAGGATTCTACTCTTTTCGATTATTACATGATTTGGTCATTAAAATTAATTATGCTTCGATTATTCAGCTCTAATTGCATATTTTCATTCACAATAGTCATGCATCAATAACATTATTCTGGACAGTAAAATCAGTTAGATATCTGTTTTCAAAAAAAAAAATCTGATAGATATGGAAAATGGTTAAAGACTATACACAAAACAAATAATAAGCAGAATTAGCAGCACAAAAGACAATAAACAAGAACATATGATAAAAATTCAGTAAGTCAAACCATGAATATGATTAGAATATTAAGATGACAATCGATATTTGCGTGCTCCCCAAATATTCTATACTAGTGAACTCAAATAATTTTTTGTATATGTAAAAGAAAGCAACTATAAATACTTTTCAGCTAATGGAAAAAAAAGACATTAACTTAAAACCTAGAGGACCTTATAATGCCTTTAACCTAAAGCAAGTAGGATCATCAATGGCATCTGCAACTTTTGAGATAAAGATAACCTCATGTAACCAAGAATGAAGGGCTAACACAATTTAAAGCAAAGAGGTGATGGGCAATAATGGTTAGGCCCTTACCCTTAATGTAAGGGCTAATGGCGAATGGGCAGAATCAAATTGCTGTTGTGCTGCAGCAGTATGCTCAGTTAATCCCTTCTGGAATGTGGCGTCCACTTGATCAAACATTGCCTTACAAGATTGCTCGAACGCAGGAATCAAGGATACCTCCAAAGTGGATTTAAGGGCATCCTACATATTTACAGTAGCATTTATATAATAACAAGCAGATAACCAAGGAAATCAATCAACATTGCTGCCATGAGTTAAAAACAATAAAATGTATAATATGCCTAATGTCCCTAAGACCGTTCTCTGAAACATATGAAGTAACATGGGGAGGATTAAAAAAGGACATTAGCAGGGATCAATGCCCATACGCAACAATGTGAAAAATCTGTCATTTGCCTGTTCTTTCAGATAGAACATTATTATGTAACACTGTCTCAAAAGGTAATCTTGGATGGCATAACAGTATACCTGCAAAGCTTGTCTGCCCGATGTTTGGAATTGTGCTTGAATTTGCCTAGATACTGTGGACTCAAGTTTTGTATTAACAGCTTTCTCCAGCTGGTTCACAGACTTATCACCTACCCCTTTCTGAAAAAAATGAAAGGCAATCAAACGGGAAATTACAACTAAATAGAGAATAAAAAGACCAAGAATTTAGGTAAAATAAAACCTGGAAAGAGTCAGCAATAGCTGAAGAAATAGTTTTGTCAATAGCAGGAGAAATAGAACGAGCAACTGCTGGTCCTATAGAAGAGAACTCCTTCTTTAGTGTCTTTTCCAGTATGGCAGGTAACTCCTTGTTGACAAAGTTTGTAATCAAACTGGTAAACTGTTGCAACCGATCCCTTTCAGTCTTCTCACGCTTTGCATTCTCTTCTTGGAAACGCATCCAGAAGGCATCAATATTAGCCTTCACAGCTTTCTCCATGTTCCGGCCTAAAGCTATCTCCAACCTTTTTCCTTCTTTTGCAATGGCAACAGTCATTGCCGTGATCAGCTGTTTCTGCATTTCCTTCTGTGAAGACATAAGCTGCATTGCACATAGCATGCAAATTTTTTACATGGAATAAATAATGCTTCAATAAAAATCTTAAATGAGAGGTATGACGTCAACAAGCCATAAAAATTACACAAACTTGTCACAATGATGAATATCAAGAAAGAAACGACACCAAGTCTACAATTACTCATGGATGCTTTCTGTTCAGCTTTAGGTTAAAATACGCATAAAAGAAGCAAGGTGTGCAGATCTCTCTAAAAAAAAAGGACGAATAACAAGATATTTGTCAAAGATCCACTGAAATTTCAGAACAAAAGAGAGTATAGGTTTCAACAAGCCTTACCAAATATGGGAATGAAATGCACTGATATGTTAGTTCTGGCAGGAAAATTCCTCACATGTACCAACATGCATTCATAAGGTTTGCTTGGTAACATGTACAATGCAGGCATTTGTTTTTCCATTAAAAGATACCAATAAAACAAAAAAGCGAACACCTCACCTAATGCTGCTCTAGAGAAAAAGGGGGGCCTCCTTCCAAAAGGAAAGTCAATTATGCCTGCTTAAATAAAAACACCGTAAAGAAGATTCAACTAAAAACTATGAACAGTAAGTGCTGTGGAAGATTAGCTGTATTCGATGCAAGTCTTGCCGCATCATTCCAGAGACATGTTTACAGTTATTGGATAACTACGAAGATGGAATAGTACCTAATCAGACATGCTTAAAAAATATTCAAAAGAAACATGTTAAACAAAAAAAAAAAATCACAGCATTCGACTTGAGTAGATATAAATGTGAAAATCGTCAGCATTTACCCAATTTGAATTATGACTCAAAATTTTCAGAGGAACTAACAAAATATGTTCACGAAAAGGAAATCTTGATTTTAGGCACATGTCGACACAAAAATCAGTATGATAGCCACATTCACCTCATCCAGCATCTGCTGCACAGACAAAAGTTGAGGAAACACTTGATCTGTTGCAGGAATGTCCATGCTGCAACCTTGCTCATTGAAAGAATCCGTCAAGCTGAAAGAGCTTGAATGTGGTGATGTTGGACCAGATGCTTGGGATTGCTTTGATTTTGATTTCTTAGCTTTTCCAGCTTTTGGAGCAGGAATATCAGCTAATTCATTCTCCATTTGAGAAAGATCTTTTATGTCTGTCAAAATATTTTCTTCGTCAATGCCAGAACACTGCTCAGCAGCATAATCACACATTCTAACTCCATTTACATTAGACGGATCATCAGTCAATAAACCATCCTCTTTTGGTATATTTTTGTTAACTTGTGAACTTGAGACATTAGATGGTTCAGCCAAAGGCTCAACAGAAGCAATTTGTTCTTCTTTGTGAGAATCAGACGTCACAGATTGATCTGAAGCACTAAAATCCACAGGATTGGCATAAACTTTAGATAGGCCAGGATTCTTGTTAACACTTGCATCTTGAAACACTGTTTCACCTTTTTGCTTAATAGGAGTGCTTTCAGATGAGTTCTTCGCCCCAGACAATATTTCTGATGGAGTCACCAAGTGAGTAGTATTTCCTCCCAATCCCAAAATCAAGTTAGAATTCTGATGTGAGGATACATCACTTTGACCTGCTTTCAACTTGTCATTTCTGGAAGCATCATTCAGAAAGCGAACATCCTGTACATTTCTAATGACATCATGCTCTAGCCCTTCAGTGGGATATTCACAATGCTCGGAAACAAAATTACGATCTCCAAATGCAGAATTGTGTTCCAGACCTTTCGTTACACTTTTTAAAGCTGAAGGCGTCTCCAAGAGGTCCATAGTACGAGGATCAGGGAAAGAAGCTGCATGTAAACTATCACTACCAACACTTGTAAGCGGAACAGCAGAAAGTTTAGCATCAAAATTTTGCGAAGACAACTCATGAATAATATTTTTAATATCTGAAGACACAGGGGCTGAGGAATTAGGGACTGCAGCAGGACTCTGAAAACTATGAGATGGTTTAGGTGAAGGATCTGCTAAAGGAATATCAATAGGGCCCTGAGAATCCTTTGCTGCAGAAAACCCTTCTGAACTTGGTCCATCATAAATGTGAGAAATACAAGGATCTTTTGCCAACAAAACATTATCAACCTTAGGTGGCAAGCACTGTTCCAGATTCAAAGCATATTGTTGAATAGCCTGAGTCTGAACACAGTAAACTTGAACCACCTGTTCCCCATCAGCAAGGATTTCAGTTGTCCCAGTAAGGCTCAAAATAGGCATTGTAATGGTAAAGTCTGCAATATAATCCATGTGGGTAGCTGCAGGGTATAAGCCATACTCTATATGAACAGCATATATAGCATTATTCTTAGCATTTGCAAGCAATATAAGGCTTGCTTGAGGCAAAACTACAACTTGATTAAAGAAAGCCTCCTCCAAAATGGGTTCTAATGAACTTATTAATTCCAGTGTCTGAGTACATTGCCATGATTCAGAATCACTAGGCAATAACCAGCCTTCTTCAGCCATAGAAGACCACATCTTCACTTCCCGATTTAGCGGACCCTGTAAAAGGCATAGAAGTATAAACTGCAATGTTTCTCAAGATATCAAAGAAAACATCAAGTATGGCGCTCAGTTACATAATTACCAAATAAAGAAAATCAATTAGAATACTGAAACATAAGATCAGAAGTCAAACCGATGTAATAAGAACAATGTGATCTGGTCTATGCGGTGATGTCAAGAATGCAAGTGAATTGACAGGTTGGCCGCCATGTGGTCTCAATGTCACAAGAGGCACTGTCTTGCGATCATCCCATAGCTTTACCTGTGGAAAGCAATGATTTTTCAAGTAAAACTATAAGTATGTGGTATGTGGTCAACTGAGCACTTAAGTCCAAAATAAAAAGTAAGCTAAAAGAAAGGGGTTACTTAACATTAATTTTACACTGAAAAACCAGAGGTAAAATGAAGGTAAACAAGGTTATGCGCTAGAATTTTAAGCAATCTAGTTCTTGGAGGAAAGCATCAATAGCATGTAACAGTAGGGGAACAATCTAAAAAATGCCTATATCATTATGAAAATGCCCACAAGCATGCTACTGCCAGTAGTAAAAAAAATCTGATCATGGCAAAATGGCCCCAATAGTTTCTGTATGCGAAACAATTAACAGTCAAGAAAGCAAGTTAGAGAAAATAATTTGAACAACACACAAGAGCCAAAAGATCTAAAATACACCCAACATAAAAATGACAGAAACATCCCCTAGAAATCCTCATCATATAAGACTAATCTATATACAGAAAAACACCATGCAGTAACCATAGAGCAGGTCAGAGTATGATAAGACGAAAACCAAAGTCTATAACTTCCAAGAAAATCCAAAATAACAAAACAGGACATTCCTATCAATGGATCCCTCTCTCACAACTAATGAAAACTATGTTATGGCTTCAAAATAATCCTTAAGATAACAAATAAACAGTTCTAACTGTATAGCAAGAAATAATGTATTGCACAAATTTCATGTCATATTATTCTATAAAGAGAGCTTCAAATTAATGTAGCTTTGACATGAAGGGAAAAATGAATACAGCACAGTGAAATAGAACATCTGTATATAGAGTAATGGATTTACAAGTGGTTGTTCAGATATATATGGGTATAGTCTGATAACAGAATTTAAAAATATATATATATATATATATATATAAGAAAGTTGATCATGTTCATACAAACCGTGCCATCATTTGACGCTGAAGCTATCCGTGTTGTCATCCATTGAGATATTGACAAGTCTGTCACTTCTGCATCATGTCTTCCCACTAACTGCACCCCCTCAAGCAGCTTCTCTAGCGAGCATTTGAGAGGCTCGTCCAGGGAAAATTCACTGCCTCGTCCAACTTTTGTTGTATCAAATTTTAAAACAAGCTTGCCAATTCCAACAATCAAAATTTCCTATGAATTCCAAGCAAAAGATCTAATATATGAGCACATTAAGAAAACGCTTCTCCATGTGGATCAATAAATGAATTTCTAAAGTACAAAGCACAGAATCAAGAGATGTTGGGAAAACATATTCAGTTTTTGCACTTCGTTATCAAACTAAACTCTTAGGCATTACTTGTTTGTGGGAATGCCAACATATTCGAGGATGATAGTCTCTGTCCCCAACTAACTGTACAGCAAGAACAAGTTTCCCAGTAATCTGAGGTTTGTCTTCATGATCAGGCCCCTCATCGATCTTCCAAATAAATACCTTCCCATCTACACTTGAACTGCATAATATGAAATAAGAAAGTAGCAAAAAAAACTGAGAAAATGGAAGAAAAAGCAAGAAAAATCAATAAAGGAATACCTTGCTAAAAGGTGGACTTCTTCTGCAAAGAAAGCCATATCTGTTACTCTCTGATAAAAAAACAGAATTACATCAGCTAATTGTCAGTCTTGATGATGGAAGCAGCCACTGTTTAAAGAAATAAAGTATTGACTGTAATATCCCACTGGAAATGGTTATCATGCATCCATAGTTGGACATGCGATTATCAGACGATCGATTGAAACAGTAAAACATGACTGCAATTTGTTTACAGTTTTGCGATACTGGTTTGCAAACTTTCAAACTGGGTTACCTGTCTTGTAATTTGCATAAATAAAATTGCAACTAGGCATTAAATTCCCCCATGTTAAAGGTTCAACATAGAGGCAAACTCTACACAAAAAATAAAATAAACTAGATATCTAGCACATATACCAAAAAACAAAAAACTGAAGAGAATGTAAATCAGCATGCCAGAATATGCTTATTCACATTACTTAATTGTGTTCATATGTAATGTAATTAAAGAAGGCTAACAGGAAAAAAAAAGTAAGATTGAGCAACAGGAAAGCATTAAAAAGAATAAAAGCTATAAAAGTGAAATAACAGCAAAACTGTCAGTAAATTTACTTGCAAAGCACATAAATAACCTAGGTTCTAATAAAGAAATTTTGATTATATCTAAGATAACTGTAAAACAAAGAGGAACTGTCACATATAATCATGTCAATGCATATCGTATTGCAAGGAAAAAATAATAGCAGTATTTTTTCAAATCTAATCTACTCTCCTCAATACGATGGGAAGGATCATTCAAAAATACCCAACCACAATCTATGCTACCCATCAGTTAATCTGCCAAACAAAACCGAGTTATTTAAAAGATATGACTTACAACTAATCTTGTATAGGAGCAGCTCGAAAACTACTATAAAAACAAAAGTGAATATGATAGTTCGAAATACAGCACATCCATAAATCCTGATCCTGCACTATAAACAGCTCTCACCATTCACCAAGGACCACCCACTCAAACTGATCCAATTATGGAAATTCACACCGAGAACTTGAACAATGATATATTTCATCGAGAAACAATCACCACATCAAGAACTCATCAAGATCCAAGTCTCATCATCATTCTATCATAAGCCCGAATTCTACAGTACAAATGAAAAAATATCGAAAAAAAAGGCTATTAATCAATATATAACATAACCTGAACAGATTGAAATCATCACTAAAATGACATATGTTAAACCTGGGTATGCCCCCGAAGAAGCGATCTCAGTGCCGTGTTTATGTTAAGAACCCGGATCGTACCAAGCTTGAGCCCATAGCAGATGTAAGTTCTGTTGACGGCGATCTGTCTTCCAAGGACAAGGCCGGGATCCGATACATACTTGGTGATCGGTGTCACTTCCAGCTGAGGCGGCTGCGCCTCCCCAGGCAATCTCGCGTCTACATCATGCACAGCTCGCTCCCCTCCTCCTAGTGGTCGCCCCCTCGGCATTTTCGTGCTCGGCATCCTCGCCGGCGGCGTTTGGGCGAGCCCCATGACAGCCGGCGGGGCAGATGGCACGGCGTGGAGCATCGGAGGTAGTTCATTTGGAGCCGATGCCAGCGGCATCGATGCGGAGAACTCATGCTGAGCAGGAGATGTATTACCTAGGAGGGCCATAAGGCGGGCGCCTGGGTTCTGGCCAGAGATATTAGGGTTGGTATTAGGGTTTAGAAGTTCTGGAGGAAAGACAGGGAAGGGAACAGCGGGGCGATGGAGGTTTTCATGCGGATAGTGCATAAAGGGATTGTGGTGTAACGGCGGATTCGAAGGGGGAAAGGAGAAAGGGCCAGGAGGTGGCGTTGCCGGGAAGGGCAGTGGAGGAGCGCTGGCGGCGAAGGAAGCAGGCGGGGGGAATGGGGCGTTAGTGTTTGGAGTATAGTTAGGGTTGGGAGTTGGAGGCTTAAAGAGTTTCTGCACCTCGAACTGGTTAGTGTTTCCCCCAGAAGAAGCCATCAACGTCGCCGGAGGCTGGTGGGGCGATGGAGGATGAAGGGATAGTGAGGGTACCGGGAGCCGCAGCGACGGCGCGCAAGTTAAGATGATCTCTGACCCTCGGTGGGAGATGCGGCTGCGAGACGAGACGAAGAAAGTGGCAGAACAGAAGACCAGTATTATTATTCAGGGTAAATTGCATCTGGGTCTTGAAGTTGAGGGGCACTTATAAACTGATTACGATGTTTTAAATTTGAATTCGACTAAGGCTCTATTTGGTAATGGACTAAAAATTATGGCTAAAATTACTCATGGCTAAAATTTTAAATTTATTTTAAAAAAACTTAAAAAATTATTTTATATCTCATCTCACACAAATTCCAACATTAAACAATCACTTTATTTCACATCCAACACAATTCTCAATAAATCAATCAACTTTATTTCACATCATACACAATTTTTAATATAACCAACTTACTTTATTTCACATCATACACATTTTTTAAAAATCACTAAAAATTCCAATCAAATCTTTCTTTTTTTCTTATTACCAAACAGAGCCTAAGTATACATATTGTAAAAACTGAATTATAATCGTGATCATATATACAATATAATTAGTTACAGTTAAATTAATTTTTTTTTAAAATACATATTTTTTTTAAAATAGCCGGATAGTCATAAAGTAATGACTCCAATAACATAATGACACGTGAAAAAATTATAAATTTTACTTTTTATGGTAGATGTAGTCGAGTATTTGACTTTAAATTTCTCAACTTCAAATTGCTAAAGTTTAATATTGGGCTCATTAGTCTCACTATCCCTAATTCTGTGAAAGAGACAACTTGCATGGCATACTGTGCTTGCGGCTCTAAAGCAGCAATAAGCACACAAGTGGTCTTTATAATACTAGCATGTGCTCTCAGAAGCTACAACACAGGTAGCCCTACTCAAATGCTAACAACGTGTAGAAATCGCGAGCAGTAAAAGTGGTGTTGCGCGGGGCACAGGAGCATGGGTTGCACGATAGCAGGTCTATGCGAGACGATGGTGGTTATAGTCGGTGATTTGTGATAGAAAATAAAGTTTCTATTTGTCACTTCATATTTTAAATTTTATTTAAAAAATAAACAATTAAATTAATTAAAAATAATCTAATCAATATATTAATATCAACTTCAAGAGCTCTATTAAAAGATTTTTAAAACATAGGCCTAGTTAATATTACTTGTAATAATCCGTTTAAATAAATACCTGTTAATATATATACTTTTCTGGATTTAATATAAGTACATATGTCATCTGAGGACTTTAAAATAATTGCTATATTAGCTAAACCATTCCCTGCAGACAGTTTGAATAAAATATAGATATATTTATTTCTCCTCTGACTTTCTCCCACCTTCTCACCCACCAACGGTCCCGCCCTATTAATGTCATCTCCCCAACCACCAACTACTAACCGCCGACGGTCCC
>JAEMOT010000822.1:216846-237370 GCA_019297695.1 Apostasia ramifera
CATGACAATATTGACAAGATGATATTACAAGTTATCCTGATATCCTCATCTGTTGATACTTTGAGCTATAAAACCTCACCTGACCTAAGGTAAGGTGAAGGTTGTTTACTCGGTCTTTGTGACTGACTGTTGATTTTCAGGTAAATAATCTGTTGCGAGGAGAAGACTGCAAAATCCCAAGAAAGATGTTTCCCTATATCCCGTATGGACCCACTGATAGTCATCCTTAACCACTTTAAGTGCTTTACCTTTCAGTTTTCTAATCTAAGATTACTCTGGGTGACCTGCGTGTATTTCAACCTTTGTAAACCTGTTTTGAGATGAATAAAAATGTCTTTTCTTATAATCTGTTCTGTGATTCTGACTGATAGTCTCCTCTTATTTTATGGATAAACGGTCCTTAAAAATGAGGGTGTGACATTACTCTTTATACATCTAATTATTAATTTATTTTTGGGATAATTAATTACATGCTACACCATTTCGCTTTATTTATGCGTTACACATCCATTCTTAGTTAATTAAGCTATGCACACTCAAAAATATTATAAAATCTTACATACACACACTTTCATTTATTTTCATTATAATGAGCAATTATAATTTTCCAATAACCTAACTATAATTAGGTTACAAAAAATCTGAACCGTTCATCATATTATTTTAAGGATATTTAAATATATTTTGAGTGAAAATCTTAAAACTTTAATGTTTAGGTTGTGGTAAGAGAAGGAAACATCCGCGACATGAATTGATTTTAGGACAGATCAGCGCTTTAGTGTGACATCAAGGAAGAAAAAAATATGTATTATTAAAGGTAAAAATGTAATTTTAATGATTTACTAATGAAATATTTTTTTTTCAAATAGATTTTGACTAAATTTTAACTTAAGTATATGTATATAAAATTTTATAATATTTTGAGTGTGCATAGCGTAATTAACTAAGAATGGATAGGTAACGCATAAATAAAGTGAAATGATATGACATGCAGGTAATTATCCCTTTGTTTTTTTTCATGGGTTACTCAAATTAATGAATTATTCACGAGTAAGATCATTTAAATAGCTTGTTCATGAATACGCTCGAATCAAGCTCGAACCCATTCATTTGTAAGTGAATGGATCTTAAACATAGCAGCAAAAAGCTCAGCTCGTTTACGAACAATCTTGAACAATGACGTCTTAAATTCGCTTGAACAATAACGAAATTAAACTCGATTCACCTCGCGATACGGACAATCTTGAACAATGACGTCTTAAATTCGCTTGAACATTAACGCAATTAAACTCGATTCACCTCGCGAATACAACTCACAATGAAAAAGGCCTTAGCTCAACCAACGTTTTTATAAATTCAGAGCCCAATCTGCTCCGTCTGAACCACCCGGCCTGCTCTTATGATCCAGTTACACTCGCAGTCAGCCTATTTGGGCCCAACGATATAACGATATTGGGCCGAAAATAGCAAAACATGTCGGTAAAAAATCGGAAATTTCAACGTTTCGGCATGCCGATAACATAAAGTTCTTTTGGATCGGGTTTCGGCCCGATATCGCCGAAACACTAATACCTAAAGAAACTCGCTCACATTTCATTATAGAATCAATTCAACGCTTAATAATATACATATTTAAAACTTTTTAAAATTATATTTTAAATATGATATATATATATATATACTATAATAATTTATATTAAAATTTTAAATATGTATATTTATATATATTTAATATATAAAAACAAGTTTATAATATTATATATTATTTGACAATCCTGATTCCAAATAAAAAGTAAAATTTATTTATATCTATTTACGTATTTATAATTTAATCACAGCATAGTTTTATATATGCTAAACTTTTAAATATTTTTTTAAAAATCCAAAAAATGGCTCATTCTCTTTCTTTCTCTTGTAAGTTCTTTGTACTGGTCTTCCGACTACTCTTTTGACTCATAGTGAAAACTCTCTTACTGACGCCAGGTGGACGTAACGGAACTCCTCCCTGAACCACCTTAAACTTCTGCGTGTTATTCTGGATGCTCTTTACTCTTTCTTAAGCTTTAATCATGAGGCTTAACCATCTGCGCGCCGCCGCCTCTCGGGACTCTCTCTCTTTTTTGGTATTTTTTGGGATTCCCTATATTCTACGTCAACACTACGTATTGAATTCGCCCATCTTTTTTAGTAATTGACCAAAAAAGTTATAACTAAAACTTTAAATTCCATATGACTATAACTAGTGAGTTTGAGAACTAATATTGGTGTAACTATCACTGATTAAGACATTTATTGAATTTTTAAAAGGTACATTGACATAATAGTGGTGTAATTCAGATAAATTGCTTGAAACTTTTTGAAAAGGTTACATTTGGGTGCCTGCATTTTTGCCCATCCTTCAAATAGATCAATATTTTCTAATCGCTCCGTAATATTGATCCATTTTCAGCAAATTTTATTTGACATGATCTATGAGTGTTAAAATTTATTTAAGTTTGATATATTTCAATAATTTTCACAAACAAATGAATTATTTTTTTTTTAAACTCGGTTAAAACTTAGAATACTATAAGAAACAAAATAAATACATTAGGTATAATAGTGACTTAAGCTTTTATTTTGACCTGCCAAAATTTAATTAGTTAAAATTATTTAATAGCTAACCCACTTAATTAAGCTAACTAGATCTTAACCCAAATCAGATTCAATTAAACTAACAGACTTTGAATTGAATTTTAAGTTTTGGCCATAAGCAAATTATTATTAAGATAATTTATGTTATAAAATCTAAATCTATCATAAAAAAAATATAAATTAATATTCTAATACGACAAATAAAAAGTAATGAGTAAAAACCTGAACATTATAAATAGTATGTATGTAAATCTCAAATTAAAAAAGTGAAGCATTACAATATTGAGATATAAGTACAGCACTTAACTTTGATCTCACAAAAAACATTTGGTTGGAATATATTTTAAGTTTTTTAATTTTTTTAAAATAAATCAAAAAAAAAATATTTAAATATTAAAATGTGAAGTAAAATTATTTTTTTATTATGTTGAATATAAAATAAAATATTTTTTTAATAAAAATATGTAAAATATAAAATAAAATTAATTTTAAAATTGGAATTTACATAGAATATAAAATAAAATTAATTTTAAAATTGGAATTTACATAGAATATAAAATAAAATTAATTTTTTAATATTTAAATTTATATATAATATAAAATATATATAAAATATTAATTAAAATATTTTTATTTTAATTGTACGAGGTTTTACTCTAAGCTAATAAAATAATCAAAGTCTTTGGCCATTGACTTCTAAAAAGACAAAGAAAGACTTTGCTTTTTTTGATAATAAAAAAGAAAAAGAAAGACTTCTGGCATTGACTGGAGTTGTACTTGGGTTCGGACGTCCGCACGTTCGGACCCCCAATCAGTGAGCGTCACGTGTGCCATACAAGTGGGTCCGGCACACGCCACGCCCACTGATTGGGGGTCCGAACGTGCGGACGTCCTAACCCAAGTATTTTTCCATTGACTGGGTCTGCGCCGGCGACGCAGAAAGAAACTTCTTAAATTCAAAGTCTTCTGCCTCAAATTCAAACTTCTTCAATTCAAAACTATTATATATAGAAGCAAGGAATCTTCTTCCTCTCCATGCATTCTGATTCTACTCATAAGCCCTCATTGTATTTTCTACAGGCAACCAACTCCGCTCCTTAATTTGGAAGATGATGGTCAAGAATCTCTCTCTCTCTCTCTCTCTCTCTCTCTCTCTCTCTCTCTTTATGGTATGAACTTGTTTCAAATGAAACATGAAATGTAATCAATGATCTAGTTTGAAGATAAGAAATTTTTTATAAGCTTTTAATACTGTAGAGGCATGAACTCGTGGCAGTCTTTTAGGATAGTAAGGGATAGGAGTAGAAATGGCAACAGAGCGGGTTTGGGTCGGGTTTATAAATACACATACCTGTCCAGTTATATATTATTCATTACTCATACCCGCTCTATATCCATTTCCGCCCCGCCCCGCCTTGCCCCTATTCTAGTTTTCACAATTTGTACCCGCCCCACCCCGCCTCGTTTCCTTACTAATGTTAATGAAAATTGAATTATTTTACTCTATTTGAAACAACAAAAACTATAGTCATATGGTGAATATTACACTATGAAAGCAAAGCCTTACATTTTTTTATTTTCAATGCCTTCTTTTTATTTGACTTTATATAAGCCTATATAAGAATAAGTAAAAATATATGCATAACGGGGCGAGATGAGGTGAGTTACGAGTCGTAGGTAAAATTTGAGTACCGGAGCGATTTAATCAAGTAACGGTACAAATTGCACCTCTAGTTAGGAGTTAATTATTAGTCTCAAATCAGAAAGAGAGAGTAAGTACTAACTATGTATGCAAAGTCTAATGTTAACATGTATTTTAGGGATAAAACCAAAAAGCTCGGTTTGGGGTTGGGCGAAAAGGATGATATCTTGAAACTATTGGATTGGAGCATGACAATTGATATTAGATTCAACCTCCCATAGTATGAAATTGTTTAAAGGTGAATCAGATGGAAATCAGTATACCTTCAGTGCTCCGATCCAAGGAGGTTGAGAAACGATCTATAAGAAGTTAACAACTTAATTAGAAGAAAGCAATGAGCAACCTATAACAATCCTATAGAAAGAGCACGAAGAATATAGCCTTCTAGTAGGCTTCTAGAATGAAATAAGGAAAAGAAAACAAACTTCTTTGACATTAATAAGGAGCATTAATCATTAATTCATCATCAAATAAGGAAGAGAAAATTACTAAGCTTTATAAGATCTCATACTAATAAATTGAAAGTTTTTTGAAGGGCAAAATCATAAAACTTAATTTGTGTTGCGCAAAAGTGAAAATACCTCGACATTATTGAATTGGCACCCAACAAATATTATCACGACTTAAACACCCAATAAACCTTTTCAAATTATGTTTTGAAATTAACAATGTTGAATTTAAAGGTGATCTGTAATAATATAAACTAAATTCTTTCAATTTGCAGCAAAAAATAGTGATTAAGGTGCAGATCAACTGCGACAAGTGTCGGAAAAAGGCTATGCGACTTATTGCTTCCACCAAAGGTACAATTTGAATACGTAGATACACACATAAATGCATACATATATAAATAGATGGATAGAACATGATGAGTATATTTTAGATTTCACACTCTTACTGAACCAAAACAGGTGTGAATTCGATAGCGATACAAGGGGATGGTAGAGACCGCTTCGTGTTGGTTTGTAATGAAGTCGACCCGATTCGTCTGACAAGCAAGTTAAGGAAGAAAGTTGGCCGTGCAGATTTAGAAAAAGTGGAGCAGGTGAAAGATGATACTACTGCAGAAACTTCTGCTTCAATCAGTGCAAAGACAAATGTGGAATCTGGAGTTATTCCATGGTTTCCCAGGTATCCTCCACAAGTCATCATGCATCAAAATCCCACCTATTCTGATTCTTGTTCTATTTTGTAACATGTATATGAATATTAGTATGAAGGTATATGGAATATAGATACTGAAGACTTGAAAGGTAAAAGTTTGTGGGAAAGGCTTTTGAGTTGAATACATGTATGATTTCAAAATCGCAATCCGAAACAATCCAAAACAAGTTAAAATTTTTGGAATTCATCTTTGTTTTTTGAAGGAAAATTATTATTTCGAAGGGAAGGCAAAGTATTGAGGCAGCTATTATTTTTGTTCATTTATGCTATTGGTGCAGATGCAGATGCAGCAAGATACAAAACTTTGTTGAATAAAAAAAAAACAAAAACAAAACTTTGTTGTTTGTTTGTAAGGTTAAATTTAATAAGGTTAAAATTAAACTTTGATAGAGATATATTTTTTTTGAAAGTTGTGAATAATGTGAAATAAATTTAATTATTATGTTGGGATATACGAGGAATGTGATATAAAGTTAGTTATTATGTTAGGATTTGTGAGGGATGTGATATAAGGTAGTTATTATTTTAGTAATATGTGTAGGATATGAAATAAAGTTAATTTTTAATATTAAATTTATGTGTGATGTGATATGCCTGGTTAAAATTAAACTAAGTTAATTTTTAACTTCCGAACAAACAGGATCAGTTGAGTATTAAAAACTAACCTTCAGTATCCTACTAGAAATATCGAAGACACTACCCTCAAGATAGGACCTTTGTATAAATTATATAGATGAAAATGCTAGAGTTCAGCGTGACAATATTATCTCACGGTTGCCACAAGCCAAATAACTAGCTGAGTTAAAAAAAAGTGGATTGTCTCCTCACCTAAAACCTAGATATTTTAAATGGCTAACAGAGAATTGAGTTTTCTACTATTCTTTTTTACCAATGTGAGATCTTCAAAAGAAACTGATCTTTCGGATAGTCCATTGTCTACTCCACTAAACTTCTTCTGCTAGCATTCACCACCTAATATCATTGCCCATGGTGGATCACTCGAGTGGTCTCGATGTAAACTTCACAGCAATTTTGCTCCTTAGTTGAGGCTTTCTCAGTAGTGAAAATCACACAAGTAATAATACTAAGTGATCCTTTGTAAGAAAGAAAAGTTTTAATTGAGACAAATCGAAAAGATCAATTTTATACTTCGACTTTTTCCCACTCTCACTATATATATGCAGATATACAATTAAACATGAATAATGTGGCCACCATGCCACGCTGTTTTTTAATTCTCTATTCTCTTCTAGAAAAGCATATTTCACTTATATCTGAAAACACTTTAGTACAAACAACTAACATGTAAATTTTTCGAATTTTCCATCGAGATTCCTCTAGACCTCAAGTTTAGTCACAGATGTTATGTGTTGAACAGTCTTTAACTTTCGCACCGAAATTCCCCAATCTGATTCACTGTTTTAAACAGAGAAAACCTTCAACAATTTATTGTGGCTGCATAACATGTTTCTCTAGAAAAATATAACAAGGAAATCTGTAATGTTTTTAATCATGTTCCATAAAACTCTATCATAAACAAGAATCATTTTTCGACAAGGTTTATTTGACCAAAAAAAGGTTCGACTTCAGATTTTTTACAAAACCTCAAATTCTTCCAGTATCAAGACAAAATCAAATGAATAACAATTACGTTCCCAATTTCATCGATTAAATTGAATTCTCTCATAACTATAAATAGTACCAACCAAGAAATTAAGTGCAGCAGGATAAATAGATTTAAAAAGAACAAATTATAGCGAGCCTTGCAGCTACAGCCAATGGGAGACTCACTTTAGGAAAACTAGTAGGCTTTGATCTACTCAAATCTTTAGCCGGTGCCAAATCTCTGAACTTAAACACTTAAGTACAACTTCAAACTCATTTATTGATATACATAAAGTAGTCTCACTTGTGGGTCTCTCATGCACCAATTGCATGTTATCCAACTTGTAAACTTTTGGATCATGTGGCTTGTTTGATAGCTAGAATAAAGCAGCTTTAAATCTTTTAAAGTTGATCCACTCTGAGTGAATCCGCCGAATTTTTTTAATGGGACAAAATTTAATCTAAAAAATTAACAAGCCATTTTGATGCTATGAAGCTAAAATCATCTACACCTTGAATTCAAGTGAAGCAACTTCACTTATCCAAAGCAACTTCAAAGTCTGAATTCGGTTCTATTTATTTCAAAGTTGAATCTATTATTAAGCCAGTTTCAAAATAATTTGTAATTGTATCCTTACATCACAATGGCCATTTGCTCTAAATACCTTTCCATTTCAAATAATAAATGATCTACAAGATCCATCCATACAAATGAATCACACTAAAACTTGTCGACTAGACTAACAACAGTGTCATTATCATAGCAGTCGATGTTCTTATTCTCATGTCACAAATAAAGTGACCATAAGTTAGAATCACATAGTTTATAAGAAAATAATCATTATTTACATAAAAACATGACTTTATTAAAGAAACATAGAAGTTTTGGGGCAAGATAAGTCACCCACTACAAAGCTTAAGATACTTTTAAACAAAAAGTAGCACGAGTAATGAGAGAAAACACACTGACAGGCATAGCACTGACAGGCATAGATTAATGAAGATGGCATCAACAAAGGAGGGGCCATTATAATGCGGAGTGATACGGACTACTGCAGCAGCTCACTTAACTACAATAGATAAAATAACAAGTCAGTTATAAGATAAGATAAGCCTCCACCTCAGAATGAATTAGGTGATAATATTTTAAGGGAGCGTTTGGTTCAATGTGATTTTAATATTATATCATATTATTTAGAAAAAAAAATTGTTTGGTTTAATGTCATCTATAAATAACTTTCAATAAAATTATAGAATCATTGATTAAAAGATGGCATCTAAATATCATGACGTTCAGTTTACATGACATAACACTAAGATAACAATGAACTAAATAGCCCTTAAATAAAATCACAATTATTCAAGTGTATTGGTATTCACAATAAAGTATAATATACATAATAAAGAGATGGAAAAGATAATTGAAACGTCATCGTTGTGATAATGAATATGTCCCTAGTGAACTACAGAAAAACATCATCAACATGGCTATGCTTCCCCTTGCTCATGGCTAAACGCACAAAAATAGAATATTGTTGGGCATCAATATGTTACAAAATAGACTTGAAATTTCACATATACATAATCGCAATAATAATTTTACTTAAATTAATATATGCAGGGTAGTAACCATGATGACTCTTAAGGACTTCAATGGCGTTTACATAGAAGATGGTAGGGATTAGATTTGTTCTGCGTTTTCCGGATCAAACGAGTCCTTTAGAGGCTTAACTTGGAGAAATGTGTGCTAAATTGTTTTTGGTTCGATTGAAAATAGGTGACCAATTAAAATGGGTAAATTAAGTCAATCCTAGTAAGATTGTTGGTCTTTAATGAAAGGAAAGGTGCAACCCAGGCCGAGTCAGAGTCCTATGGGAGGGTTAGCAAAACCCTGAGGTCAACGAGTAGGAGATGGTTACCAATTTTGAGAACAAAGAGACTACAGTAGTTCAACAAAATCTTTATGGACAAGATCGGGATGACTCAAGGTTGCTTAGTGATGTAAGACAAAAAATGAATAATGATAATTTTTTTTAATCATTAATATTAACTGACAAATTATTTTTAATTAGCGCAAGAATTTTTTAAATAAATTATATGATAAATAAGATTTATAAATTCCATAAATTTAAAATATTTTAAAATTAAAATTAAACTGGATTGCTGATAAATAAGAATTTATTAAATTAGATTAGAGCATCGACTTAAATTTAACATATCAGATCTAAAATTCAGAAATTTATGACAGATATCTTATAATAAAATCCAACAGTAACTGTCGCTCAAATAAACATAGGGTCGCACAATTAAAGCTAAAAAAATAATCAAATAAAGTAAATAATTTCTTTAAATCGAGTAATCAACGATAAATTTAATTCGAGAAGAGTGTACCTTTTAATTTATAGGGCTTCAGCTAAGTCACAAAGTCAGGGAACCAAGAAGTAATTTTCGAATCAATTGTGTTCCGAAAGGTGCGAACGGAGGCGATGGGCAGAGGCACAGGTAGGGGGCCGCGTCGAGTGTAAATGGGGCGTAGTGCGTCAAGCGAGGCAGGGGCACGCGTCAGAAGCAGCAAGGCTCAGGCGTCAAGCACGGCGTGGCACACGCCTCGAGCGCAGGTGGCCACGCGTGGGCATGGTTGACCCCACACGAGCTTGCTGGTGCGCTAGCTCGGAAGCAAGCGAGTGACAGAGGTTGGAGGCAGGTGCGTGTTGGAGGCAAGAGCGTGTCAAAGGCTGGCGAGCATTGAAGGTAGGCGCACATCAGAAGCAGAAGAGCGTTGAAGGTGGGAGCTCGTTAGAAGTGCTCGGAGGTGGTCCGTAGAGGGAAGAAGATAGGAGGCTTTTTTACTTTTCTTTTTTAGGATGACTAAGTATTAAAAAATTCTCAACTAAAAATATCCTCACCCTTTCCTTCACTAGAATATCGACCCTTTAACCTGTATTTAGGCTCTGAGAAAATTCAAATATAATTTCACTCAACAATATCAACAAACTATTACAAAGCAAGACAATCTTTTTATATTAAGAGATCTCATAAAAAATTTGAAATTACAATATTAAATGTAGAAAATAAAATACTAAATAAATAAAAAAAATATTAAACTAATTCTATTACAATAAATAAAATTAGCTTCAAATATGACGAGTTTTTAAATCTCCCAAATCTGCTCTGAATCAAATCAAATTAAATATAAATAAAATTAATATGAAAATCTCCAATAGCTCTAATTAATTTAAATTTAAATTTTGATTCAACATATCATGTCATCCTAGCTGTCCAATTCAACACTAATACGTATCCCCACCACCTAGTCTTCCTCATGGAGCTCTAAGGACCTATTTATAGGGGACAGTGAGGCAAGCTTCATCATAGCCACACATCCTATTTACACGTGAAATCACCTCATTGGAGTGTCGAGCAATCATTGAATGGTCTTGCCACTGTAATCTGCCACGCCTTCAAGTCTACAAGGGAACTATAGACCCTCGCAAGCATATCCAGGAGTTTGAAGCTGCCCTTCGTTATTGCCATCCTGATAAGACAACAAAGTGTCATCTTCTCACCAATACTCTGAAAGGGGCAGTATTCAGTTGGTTCATTAAGTTACCCAGAGGCCATATCTGCTCTTATGAGCACCTGAAGTGGGAATTGATCACCCTCTTACCAAGCCCAAAACTGAGGGAAAGAAGAGGAAACATCAGGGCGACAAGACACTGAGCCTGAAAGAACTGATGAATGGCGACCAGAACAAATAAAACAAGAAGCCTCGCTAATTCTATGAGCAGAAACATCTCTTCTCAAAGTTGCTCACTGAAGTCTATGCGACGACTGTCAAGTAAGGATGGGTTCGCCCATCAGGACCTAAATCAGCCCTCCTACTGGAGCAGATCCTGACAACTAGTGTGAGCTATAAAGCACGAACATGACACAGAGATATGGGACATGACACGACATGACACAGCGACACGATAATTTTTTAAAATATAGGACACGAATACAGCATGACACGCCAAATACAATAATAAAATTAATAATTTATACTTAAAATAATATATAAAATATAATACAATTTTAAATTTTTAAGTATAAATAACTTGTAAGTAGCACTAAAGTCTTATAGAATTAAGATGAGAACTTGAGAACAAATATTGTCGACATTAAAAAGATCTGAGATATAAATTTAGAGTTCACTTTGAATAAGAGAAAATACAATTTTGCTTATTAGGACAATCATAGTGAGCACGATAATAAGAAAAAATAAGAGCTTTCGGTGTTGAAAATGAAAAAAGGATAAAAGTGAAATTAGAGTTCTAAACTTTTTGCGATTGATTTAATTTCGTAAGGCTTAAGGGCAGCAAAGGAGGATGATTTAACTTGGTTAACATAAAATTTTGATTTATATTAGATAAAATTTTAATAATAATAAGAGTTAGATTTAAAAAATAAATTTAATATTAATATTAAATATATCTAATTCTATCTTATGTGTCCTAGAAGGTCTTGCATCTCAGAAGTGTCCTCGAAGTATTTTACAAGTATCCTAAGATGTCTCAAACTGTCCTCGCGTGTCCAAGAAATGTCATTTAGTTTTTTTTTAATATTATTTTATTAGGATACGTCACGTGGCGTGTCCATGTGTCTGATACGGACAAAGCGTGGTTTTTTGAAGTGTCCATGCTTCATAGACTGTGAGTTACACGGTAACTACGGGAACAGAGTCTATAAGTGTCATGCCCTTAAGGCCCTGCTTAATAAATTAGTTGACCAAGGCAAGTTAGAAGAATTTCTGCTCATAATCCGCTCCGCTGAACCTAGCCAAAAGGAGAGGTCCCACGAAGATGCCTCAAGGACCGCATCACAGGTTCCCACAACTACGCCTAATTTCGATTCTCAAAACCGGACATACGCCCCAGCCGTCAGAACTATCAATGCAATCTTCAGTGTTGACCCTACTGCTGCTCACTGCCAAATCGTCGAAGTTGGCGGCATATGTCATACTGTCGCTCCCATCTTTTTAAGTTTCCTTACATTTGATTGAGCCTTATTGTACTTTTTCAAAAGAGTAGCTAACCAAGTAAAATTCAATGCCATGACACAAGTTAAGATTGGGAAACAAAAGATAATGAAAAAGAGTCAAAATAAGTTGATTTTTATCAAATCAAAAACAATTAAGACAAAAATACTATAAGATTAGTGAGTTGATTCTTATAAAATCAATAACAATTAAGAGAAAAATACTATAAGATTGGTCAGCTGATATAAAACAATGATTCAAACTGCTTTTACTTATTTAATAATTTTTACTTTTCCTGTATCATATATAGAATGTCATGTAGTTTGTTTACTGTATTCACCTCCTCTATACAACATTAAAGCCTTAAAGGTAAATATGAAAGTGAAACAAACAAATAAGAACATTGGTAATTAATGATAGCTAGTATTTGGAGAATAATATCTTCTAACTCTGACTTCATAAAAGCTTTAGATTGCAAGCATTTGCATTGAAAGTTGAAACTTTTCATATGGTTAATCTTCATAGGTTACTATCCATATCTTAAACTATATTATCCTGTAATTTCAATATATTACAACACAAAATGCATCTTTAACCGAAAGACATGCACTATGCATACTTAACAGTCCTATTTTAAGAAGAATGACGACAATAATTAGATAGGAACTTACACACTTTTCAAAAAGAAAATCTTACATCCTATATAATCACAGGATTACTTTTTTTTTTAAATATGGCATAGGTTTTAGTATTAAGCTAAAACCTTTCTCGGCCTTTTGGCTAAGATCAAGTGTAGTATTAAGCTAAACAACAAGTACAAAAATTGCATCAACTAACACTCCCTTTAGAAAATTGCAAAAAATCATTAAATCACATGGTGTAGCTAGATGGCCAAAGTAAATCGCCGCACTGTTTTCATTAAGTTGTACATGGGTGATTCTACAAAAGCAGAATGAAGCAAGGATGGATACAATGTGCTCCAATACTGATATAATCACAGGATTCAAAAGAAACATAATAGAAATCAAATACATTGCAATACATGGGGATGCATTCCCTTTTTTTTTAACATAAATATTCAGACTAAATAGAGACCTTGGAATCGATCATGGAAAAACTCTTCTTCAAAAGAGGGTTAATCACACAATATTTTTTGAAATAATTAAAGAGTTATGGAAACCCTTTCCTCAAAGGTAACAATAACACCGATCGAAACCAGGTAAGGAACAGAAAACGGAAGAAGCTCATCTCTGTCTAGCTCAAGCGAGAAGGAGACCGATGGAGATGAGAGAGAATCAGTACCATAGGAGTCGAGCGATGTGGCGACCACGTTGGAGGCAGTGCCGAATGCAATGGCGAGGGAAAGCGAGAAGGAGAAGTCTCCATCCCCGACGAGCAGTAATTGATCCGTCGACGAGTGATGCTTCACCCATCTGACCTCGTCCTCCACTTTTTCTTAGGTCGCATCTTCTTCTTCTTCTTCTTCTTCCATCTTCTCCGACGACCCAAGCTTTGGGAAAGCTGCAGAGAGAAATAAAGCGACTGATTTTTCATGCGGAACGACATGTTCATCGATATGCGTAATTTGTTTCCTCATTGCGATCCAAATAAAAAAATTGCTTCCTACTTTGAATTAACTACTAATTTAATTAATCGCGCCTAAAACTGATTTTTTTTATTATTAAAAAAAATTGATTCTTTTTTAGGGGCTTATTTGGAAAGACTTCAAAAATAAGTTAAAAATTAAAATAATAATATTTTATTTTTATTATAAATTTTTAACAATTTTATTTCACATCTAACACAAATTTTAATTTTAAAAATCAACTTTATTTCACATTCAACATAAATTCCAACTTTAAAATCAATTTTATTTCACATCCAACACATCTACTAATATTAAAATAAATTTCTTTCCCATTAATTTTATAAAATAAAATAATTTTTTTTCCTTATTCAAATTTATCCTCCAACAAAACAAGCTCTAAAAGAGCACCGAACTCTAGTAGCTCACTGTAAATTGATCCCAAAAATCATCAATTTAAAAGGCCAAGTTTTTGTTTCAACCTCTTTATTTGATCTTTAAGACAAAATTATCTATTTTAACGAAAATATATCATCAATTAATTGTTTATCAACCTTTTTGTCAGCGTTCAAGAAATAATCAATCTAAAAGTCTGTTTATTTGTAAGATTAAATTTAATAATATTAAATTAAATTTAAATAAAAATGTTTTTTTTATTAAAAATTATAAATAATATAAAATAAAATAAATTATTTTATTAAGATATGTGATGAATGTTATATAAAATTAATTATTATATTAAAAAATACGAGAAATATAATATAAATTAGTTATTATTTTAATAATATATATAAAATATAAAATAAAATTAATTTTAATATTAAATTTTATATATAATATAATACGATTGATTAAAATTAAACGTTAAATAAATGGAGTCTTAAATATAAATTCTCTCTCTCTCTCTAATTCACTTTCAGTACTTTTTTTTTCAATCACCCGCCGCAGGTCATGGCAACTGCCACGTCACCCTCAAAAGTGGAAGTGATGCTGTGAAGTATGACAGACATTGGGTGAAATCAATAGAACAGGTGGAGATCTTTGAGGGCTAAGTATTGGCGAAGCACCACAAATAAGGCTCAAAGATTAAAAATTACTTGAAGTTAAAAGATCATTCGAAAATTAAATCGAATCAAGCTCGATTTAATGTAAATAAATTATTTTTTTGTTCAAAAATTTTATCAATCCAATCTTAAGCTGGCATAAAATCAGATCGAGGTGACTCCAAATTGAATCGATTAAAAAAAATAAAGAATATTACATTTATATATTTATGCATGTAACTAGATTTCGTATGCAATTTTTCTCAGTAATTTGCTAGAAAGTTTCATTAGACTTTCATTAAATTTTTTTTCATAATTATTTAAATTATATTTATTATAAATTATTTTCTATTTTTACTTTTAAAAAATAAATCAAAGCGAATAACCATAGTTTAAGCTTATTGAATGAATAAACATATTTATACATAATATTTGAATAAAAAATAAAAAATTAATCGAAAGTCGAATCGATTTTAGCTCGGATCGAGCTTAAATCGATAACAAATGAGCTAGATCCAGCTCAAATCGAGATCAGATCGAACTCTTCTCGTTCGTTCTCTGGATCGAACTGAGATCGAATAAAAAACTTTTAATTCAATCTTAAGTCGAGATCAAATCAGCTCGACATCGAATCTTTAACAGCCCTAACCACAAAAGAGAGAAAGCGCAAAGAGGGAGGCCGAAACAGCCTTTGCCCCATCCAATTTTAAAGAGAGGGTGAAAAGAGAGGGTTTCCTTGTCACCACCCCCATCACTATCATGTGAGGGAAAAAGAAGAGGAGAAGTGAAGAGACGGAGAGGGGAGAGAGAGTGCTCTCTAATTGGATTAATACTTAAAAAAATTTAATTTAATATTATTTTAATATTATATCATTTTAATATTATATTATTTTAATATTATATTATTTTATTTAAAAATAATAATTATTTAATTTAATAATATTTATAAATAATTTTCTATAAAATTATTTAATTATTAATAAAAAAATATCTAAATATCATAATATATATATTATATAATATAACATTAAAATAATAAAAAATTAAATGCCTCTTTAGTAAAATCATTTTACTAAAAAAATGTCTTCTCAAAAAAAAAAAGTCTTCGAAAGTAAACAATTTTAAGCTATCAGGACAGAGACTTTTGCTTAGGTTTATATCATTATATGCAGTAAAGAATTCCTACATGCCAACGAAATTAAATAGAAAATGCTTTATATAATTAAAAAGCCCAAGTCCCATAAAAATGAAATTAAGCTAAATAATTTTTTTCAAAAAAAAAAAGATAAATAACGTGAGTTGAAGAGATTAGACTAACTTTCTCTTAAATCCAAATTTCACCAATAGGTTATCAAGAATTTAAGCCGATAAAAATCAAAACTAAAATAATATTAATTTAAAATAATAATAATAATAATAATAATAATAAATTTAATTATTCTACACCGATTCTAATATAAAAAAATAATATTTTTTAAAAAAAATGTAATTATTTCCTTCAAATCTCATCCTCAGTCAAATACTCAAAATCAAATATTTTAATTTAATATATGAAATAAAATTAATATTTTTATTAAAAATTATTAAATATCTTGTAAATAATTAAATGTTCATCTCTTTTTCAAGCAAAATATTGGTAATCATAAAGTCATTAAAAAAAACTTTAAATTTATTTTACATTTTTCATTAGTCTCCCCAAAATCATACATACCATAAATGCTATTAAATTGCTCAGTAACACTTCTAAAATACTCATTTATATCTCCTCCGATAAATAACTTTTTTCTCTAAGGTATCCCTTAAATTAAATCTTTTAAATCATTTTAGAAAAAAAAATTTATACTCAGCATTCAAACCTACTTAAAGGGGTATGCAAACTTATAATATTAATAGTCAGCCAGCCCACTAATTATAATTTTTAAAACTATAACTCTATCGCTAATTCTTTTGACTTCGACTAGATCATCTAAACTCTTACCCAAATTTATATCAAATATATTTCTATTCCTATTGTTACTTGAATATCAAAGGTTAAAGCTATCAACCACAACTATTAATTTTCATCCTATAAAATTATACACCATCCAGCACTATCATTCTAAGATTAAAATTATATACGACTAAGAAAGAAAAACAGTCTTTGAATAGCCATGGGTAGATTTTCTATGATGCCTATGAGAACCATCAATTCAGCATAGAATTCTACATTAACTTCTCAGTACAAATTGAAAGCAGTAACAAACATCAAGTCATCATAGCAAAAAGCCATAAATCAGAAACTACCGGTTAAGATCTAACCTTTGCAGATTACGTGTGGTCTATTGCTTCACACCCATAAGCTTTCACCAGCATTCTCCTGACCCATTCCAGACTCGAGAAAATCCTATTCTGAACCTCATCCAACTGCAGTCGATAATGAAATCCCGAGGCAACTCTTCTCGACGCTTCTTGCAATTCTGTCAAAAATCTACATCTGGGAGGCTCCATGATAGCTAAGGAAGCTCCAGGAGCAATCCCAGACGATGGCAGCGGAGGAGCCAAAACACGAAAATTCAGATTACCAGTTGTTCCACTTACTGAAGGCAGAGCAATCTTCTTAAAACTGACTGGAAGCTGCATTTGCGGATTAGAAGAATGAGCAAACGGGATGTTTTCTACGTTGAAATTTCCGCAGCTGAGTTGATTTAAACTAAAATGATCTACAGCAGGAGTTTTGGGTAACAAAGGATGATTCATTTTGTGGAGGCGTTTAATTCTGAACTTGAAGGTGGAGCACTTGCCAAGAGGGAAAGGTTGATCACTCTTTGGTCCGTCTCCTCTCTTATTGTTATAGGACGGGTAATCTTTAATATTGAAGTCTGCACGTTCGGTCAAAGAAAGAGAGCTCTTGGAGGCGAGTTCTTCGAGGTTCCAATAGCAAAAAGGGACACCAGTTTTGTGAGTAACGTGGACTTCACCGTACGGCCGGAGCATGCGGCTCGCATTTTTAAAGAAACCAAAGAGAAGTTTCCTGTGTAAACTGATGCAAAAATATGGAACACTGGTAATTCAAAGTTGTCAATGACATGATTTATTAGCTACATACAGCCATAGGAAAATTGAGTTCTTCCTAACATGCTTTCTATTTAGGGAAAAACTGTCGCACTCCAGCTTGCTAATATGAGCTTTTAACAGTGAATCAGTAGCTAAGCCGGGCATGACTAACAGTTAACAGTAATCACTTCTCATACAATAATGTGAATAGATTTTAATGAAATATTAAATTATATTGAACTATATTTGATGTCTAGTTCATCAAAGAATTAAGACTTATTACAATCTAAAACATAAGTATAAAATCCAGAATATTAAATAGAATTTCATAGTATTAAAAAATAAAATATAACAAATCCTAGTAGTTTAATCTGCAATGCTAGGTGAAACCTCTCACACACTCTCGTGTGGAGTCTGCGGTGAACATGTAAAAACAATAGGAGGTGAGTTTCTTTCGCACTCAGATTTATCAACACAATATGAAAACAAACAACATTTTAATATACAGTAATAACAGTAAATAGTATATAAATCATGCTAAATAGATAATTGAAAATTATTTTAATTATTCATTTTTTCAGTTTGGTTCAAGTTTTTCTTTAGTACAATATAAATTTCAACGATAAAAATTAACTTTATTTCACATCCAACACAAATACAAATGTTAAATTAATTTTATTTCATATTTTACACACTTTCAAATATTAAAATACATTTCTTTCTTAATAAAATAAAATATTTCTTCTCTCTAGTTTAAAAATCAACCCTTCAATCAAACGAGACCTTAGGGACCTAGAATTATTTTTCATATTGTCACTACAGCCTTTCAGTAACAATAACAATTGAAGTCTTATTCCCACTT
The DNA here is from genome assembly GCA_019297695.1 of Apostasia ramifera. Taxonomy (NCBI): domain Eukaryota; kingdom Viridiplantae; phylum Streptophyta; class Magnoliopsida; order Asparagales; family Orchidaceae; genus Apostasia; species Apostasia ramifera. Next base: position 235,492 of record JAEMOT010000822.1, read on the forward strand.
AGTTGGTGCAATGGGAAAGCCTCAAATCACCATAAACTATTCAGTATATGCGACCTCACCTCACTACACTTAACAATAACAATTTGCTCGAGCTAAGATAAACAACATCCAAAGTACTCTACAGTTAAATATAATAATTTCAATTAATATGCATTTAATAGTTTGAATTATTTAATGTACAGTATGGTAGTATCAGTACGAGCATCGTTAATATGACTGTGTCAATATCAATTCACAAACTAATAAATACATCATAACACTAATAATAATTTCCTCGTACAGTCAAACATGCATAATATGACTTTCATAGTTCATAAAATTTGGTAACAATAAATCAGTCATCTTCACGCTATTAAACCATCAAATTTTCAAAAGTACATAACAAAATAAAATTAAACTAAAACATGTATCAAAAAGATCTTAACGGGTTGGTTCCCCCTATCTTAATTTCGAATCGATTCATTTACGAGCTAAGATTTTCGAAAGTTCGTGTCTTTTTTATATCTCTGTCCAGTTATAAAATAATTAATAAAAATAAAAATCTAATATGTTATTGTGTTATAAAATTAATATCTTACTTTATACTTAGTTCGGTCAAAGAAAGAGAGCTCTTGGAGGCGAGTTCTTCGAGGTTCCAATAGCAAAAAGGGACACCAGTTTTGTGAGTAACGTGGACTTCACCGTACGGCCGGAGCATGCGGCTCGCATTTTTAAAGAAACCAAAGAGAAGTTTCCTGTGTAAACTGATGCAAAAATATGGAACACTGGTAATTCAAAGTTGTCAATGACATGATTTATTAGCTACATACAGCCATAGGAAAATTGAGTTCTTCCTAACATGCTTTCTATTTAGGGAAAAACTGTCGCACTCCAGCTTGCTAATATGAGCTTTTAACAGTGAATCAGTAGCTAAGCCGGGCATGACTAACAGTTAACAGTAATCACTTCTCATACAATAATGTGAATAGATTTTAATGAAATATTAAATTATATTGAACTATATTTGATGTCTAGTTCATCAAAGAATTAAGACTTATTACAATCTAAAACATAAGTATAAAATCCAGAATATTAAATAGAATTCCATAGTATTAAAAAATAAAATATAACAAATCCTAGTAGTTTAATCTGCAATGCTAGGTGAAACCTCTCACACACTCTCGTGTGGAGTCTGCGGTGAACATGTAAAAACAATAGGAGGTGAGTTTCTTTCGAACTCAGATTTATCAACACAATATGAAAACAAACAACATTTTAATATACAGTAATAACAGTAAATAGAATATAAATCATGCTAAATAGATAATTGAAAATTATTTTAATTATTCATTTTTTCAGTTTGGTTCAAGTTTTTCTTTAGTACAATATAAATTTCAACGATAAAAATTAACTTTATTTCACATCCAACACAAATACAAATGTTAAATTAATTTTATTTCATATTTTACACACTTTCAAATATTAAAATACATTTCTTTCTTAATAAAATAAAATATTTCTTCTCTCTAGTTTAAAAATCAACCCTTCAATCAAACGAGACCTTAGGGACCTAGAATTATTTTTCATATTGTCACTACAGCCTTTCAGTAACAATAACAATTGAAGTCTTATTCCCACTTAGTTGGTGCAATGGGAAAGCCTCAAATCACCATAAACTATTCAGTATATGCGACCTCACCTCACTACACTTAACAATAACAATTTGCTCGAGCTAAGATAAACAACATCCAAAGTACTCTACAGTTAAATATAATAATTTCAATTAATATGCATTTAATAGTTTGAATTATTTAATGTACAGTATGGTAGTATCAGTACGAGCATCGTTAATATGACTGTGTCAATATCAATTCACAAACTAATAAATACATCATAACAC
>JAEMOT010000822.1:242713-308407 GCA_019297695.1 Apostasia ramifera
TAGACTAAAATATTCGAATCGAGTATTTTGATCTAGGATGTAAAATAAAATTAATTTTTTTATTGAAAATTATTGAGTATGTGAAGTAAAATAATATTCTTTTTATATTAGAATTTGTGTAAAATGATTAAAATTTTTTATTTATTATTATTATTATTTTTTAAATTAATATTATTTTGGTCCTGATTTAGTCCTCGCACCAAACATGGCCCTACATCAACTTATATTATTAAGAAGTCATATTTTATTCTAATAAAGAAGGTTAGAAAAGAAGTGTAATGGCCTATAAAATTTATAGGCAATGTAGCTTATGAATTTCCTGTCAGTATTTCTAAATCAATGTATTTTTTTTACTTAATAAAAAGCAAAAACTATAATAAGCAGTTAAATTATATGAAATGTATTCACCAAAGTCGTATTTTGAAGTGTCATGCGATTAGTTGCAATCTAATGTACAGAAAGAGCGAAATACCTTGAAAAAGTTACAAGAATTTACTAAGAGCAAACCACATAAACTTTGGATAGTAAAAACTCAAGGAGGTTATGTTAATTGGTGCCGTTCAGCTTATGAAATTTTCAATTCAAGATAATTTTCAAAAAAAAACTTCCGACTGAAGAAAAGTTTGCAATCATGCTTACGAATCCTTTATCAATGACGAAGTTTCACCATTGTTTGGGCTACGCTAAAAGTTAGTGGTGTTGAAGCATGAAAGCTTGTAGAACTTAGAAGAGAGGATATTTTTTAATTAGAAAAATCTTATGTAGACTAATTGGGAGTATTTTTTTTAGTAAAATCAAAGACGAAGATTGTTGGGTTTGGATTTGGATTAAAGCCTGATGGGCTTTTATTAGGCCGAAGTAAGTAACACATTAAGAAAAGCTCAATAGTTTATACAACAAAAACCCAAAATTTAGGAAAAAATTAATTTATCTCTGGTGCATTAATACTACAAAAACATTGCTCGGCTACCGCGTGACAGGGGCTGCTCGAATGCTGATGTCGTGCTCACGGCGGTGGCCCTACGCGATCACCCACTCATGAGGCTATGTTCTTATGAGACTGCTCGCATGCGCAGCGATGGCGTTATGAGGCATAATGCACGCAAGAGCCACATGTGCAAGGCGGCCTTGAAGCCAAGGTGGGTGAGATAGGAGATCAAGGAAATAATAGTAATTTTAGTTTTTTTTTAAAATATTTTGAATAGGAAAATCTTATCAAATTATTAATATTAATTTCATGAACTTATTTAAATTTTTTTAAAATTATAAATCTGTTTGATATTATTTTTAATTTTTAAAAACTTAGATAATATTTATTTAATATTTAAATATAAAATTTTAAAGCTAATGGTCAAATTTAATATTTTTTTTTTTAAAAATTATGTAAAATAATTTTAAGAAAAAAAATCAAATAAAGTATTATTTGATTTTATGGAAATGTAATTAAAACCCAAACGTGTAGAATCATATTATTATTAGACGATATTTGCAATTGTTGAGCGGAGCCGTTCAACACTTCAGAAGCTTCGAACAAAAATCGAAGAAAAGACTTCTGAAAGCGCTCTCCGGTCGTTTTTCCCGCATAGGTCGGCTACGAATAAGCTAATGCTAATAACCACTGTAATCTCTCTCTCTCTCTCTCTCTCTCTCTCTCTCCCTCTCCCTCCCTAATCCACGGGAAATTACCGAGAAGCTCCCTCTCCGGCGTCTCCGCCTCCGTCATGGATCATCGCCCTCGGAAGGCAAGCCCTCTCTCTCCCACTCTCTCTCTTAATTGCCATTGACGTTAACAGCTCTGTAATTTACAGAGACAGAAAGAAAGAGAACAATCTTCTCCAAAACCGGTCGGGACTGCGATGGAAGAAGGCATCTTCGTCTCCATTGACCTAACCCTCAACATCCTCTTGCGACTCCCCGGAAGCTCGGTCGTCTCCATCAGATCCGTCTGCAAGCTCTGGAACTCGATCACTCGAAACCCTAACTTCATCAAAACACACCTGATCGCCCACTCCTCCGATCCCGATCCTCCCTCGCTCATCATTTTCTCCCAGGAAGACTCCCATGTCGGACACAGGTATCACCTAACCGTATTAGATGGATCGATGAAGCAGACGTTTCGCTTAACCAGATCTTCCGATCCGATTCTCGCTACTCCGCCCTGCAACGGTTTGATCTGCCTCTTCGACTACCGGCGAAACATCCAGATCTGCAATCCGACGACCCGTCAGATCGTGAGCCTCCCGCGGCCGGCTGCCGATTCCTCCACAATCGCCAATTCCTTCCCCAAATGCTTCCTCGGCTTCCACCCCCAAACGAAGGAGTACAAGGTCGTCCGATTTTTCTACAGAGAGCAGAGGCATTTGAATCGAACTTACAATCTCGGCTGCGAGACCTTCACTCTCGGGAAAAGCCATTCATGGAGGTACGTCGGAAGCATTACTTCTTACATTACTGGTCCAGGAATCAATGTCGATGGATGCGTTTACTGGATGTCTGGCGTCAGCTCGGAAACAATCGAGAAAATCATAGTGCTTGATCTCAAAAGTGAGACGTTTAGATTGATTTCTCCTCCTTCAATTGATGATTATTTGAATGACACGAAGGGGATCATCTCTTTGGCTCTGCTGGAGGGACGATTGTGCCTGGTTAACTCTCCGGTTTCTTCGTCTGGGGCCATGGATATATGGATGATGAAGGACTCCCTGTGGATCCATAAGTACCATGTGCCAATCGCTTATCATCTGCAAGGTCACCGTTCATGGCCGGAGCCCGTTCTTGTTCACAATGGGAAGATGCTGGTGAGATGGGGTAATGGGTTATATAAGCATGGCCTAAAGACGACCGAGAAGGCTGAAAAGGTCTATAGTGATAGATGTTTAGGGAATTCAGGTAAAGTCTATGGCTTTGTGGAGAGCTTGATGCCATTGAAAGCTTCAACCATGTCATTTTCTTAGCAGTAAATGAGCGCGCCATACGACCCTGCAGGATGCACTGCTAGCATCAAGCAAGAGATGGCACAGAAATTTCAGTTAGTTTTTATTTCTGTGTATAATTTTTTTGGGGCTTCATATTATCATTTTTGGCTTTGCATGTATTATGCTGCCCGTATAGAAATTTTGTTGCTTGTAGCCTTGAATCATATATGTTTTGTTTTGCTCTCTATAAGCTTTTTATTTCTTTATATAGAATATTAATCACAAAATATCTATCAAATTTAAAGATTTTATATGTGTTTTTTTATTCATATAAGCTTTTTTTTGTTTCATATAATATTTTTTATTCTTATAGACATATTTTTGTTTCTTAGCGTCTTTCGCAACTAAAAGGTACTAAATGAAATAAAAAAAGTTCATTTAACAAGGTTAAAATTAAAGTTAGTTATTATGCTAGGAAATGTTATAAAGTTAGTTATTATGTTGGGATATATTACGAATGTAATATAGAGTAGTTATTATTTTAGTAATGTGTTTAGGATGTGAAATAAAGTTAATTTTTAATATTTAAATTTTATGTGATATAATATACAACAACAACAACCAAGCCTTAATCCCACTAGGTGGGGTCGGCTACATGAATCATTTGTTTTCATTGCGCTCTATCAGTTATCAAATTCTTATCTAAGTCTAAGTAACTAAGATTACTCATTATAGTTTTTTGTCATGTCTTTTTGGTTTTCCTCTTCCTTTTTGTACATAGGCAAAATCTAATAACTCAGTTTTTCTAATTGGAGCTTTAATTGGCCTACGATTTATATGTCCAAACCATCTAAGCTGACTTTCTCTAAGTTTATTCTCAATTGGTGCAACACTAACTTTCTTTTCGATATACTTATTTTTCATTCTATCCTTTCGTGTATATTCACACATCTATCTTAGCATCTTCATTTCTGCAATATTTATTTTATTTGTACGTTTCATTTTTGCAGGCCAGCATTCAGCATCATATATCATCGCTGGTCTTACTACAGTTTTACAAAATTTATCTTTGATTCTGGATGATATTTTTATATCGCACAACACACCAAAAGCATGTCTCCATTTTACTCATCCTGCTTGAATCCTGCTAATAACGTCATTATCTATTTCATCATCATTTTTATATGATTGATTCAAGATATCTAAAACACTCATTTTTCTTGACAATTTGATTACCAATTGTCACATTTCCAATATAAGTATTTCTTTCTTGACTAAATGTGCACTCCATATATTCAATTTTTGATCTATTGAGATGAAATTTTTTAAATTTTAGAGCATTCCTTCAAAGCTCTAGTTTCGTTTTAGCTCCCTCTTTAGTTTTTCTCAACAAAGACAATATCATCTGCAAAAAGCATACACCAAGGCATTTCATCTTGGATATGTCCAGTCATGACTTCCATAATCAAAGCAAAAAGATACGGGCTTAAAGCCGAGTCTTGGTGTAATCCAACTGTAATAGAAAAATCCTTAGTCAAACCTCGTTGTATCCGAACACAAATAACAGCTCCTTCATACATGTCTTTAATGACTTGAATATAAGCAGTGCAAATTCCTTTCTTTTTTAAAACTCTCCAAAATACTTTTCTTGAGACTTTATCATAAGCTTTTTTCAAATCAATAAAAACTAAATGTAGATTTTCTTTTCTCTCCTTAAATTTTTTTTTTCTCTCCTTAAATTTTTTCATTAAACTTCTTGATAAGTGAATGCTTCTATATCGATCACCCTCTCCCAAAATGATATGATATACTTGTTTAAAATAAAATCAAATTAATTTTTAACTGTCAAACAAATAGAGCCATAGTATGAGATAGAAATAAAATTTACAGTGTTTCCCATACTCTCACTATCTAACGTTATATTTTCGCTCAGTGCTAGCAGTGGATCGTGATTCCCTCGTGCACATGCATCACCTTGTTCACACATATGTTTGCTAAATAGATGACTTTGGCTTAACACAATAATTTCTCAGAATTTAGGTCAAGATTATAAAGCTCGATGTCATTTTCTAAAAAAAAAAAAAAACTTGTTGCCATTGAAATCTTAAAGAAATGCCTTTATTTAATTTAACATGAGTGGCGACTGGATTTATGGCTTGAACTTTTTTAATGATGTTATTTTTTTTTTATTTGATCTTATAAAATTTTTTAAGAAAAGTGTTTGAAGATGGTAGTCATCCATCCTGATTTATTAATTCTGACGTCATTCACGTTCAGCCTCCGGCCCCAAATGTAGTTTAGAATTTCCTTTTGGGCCCCACAAAAGTAGTTCAGAATTTTTTTTCTTCACCAGAACTCTGATTGCACGTTGACAATAAGTGGAATATATAATAAGTCTTTTGTAGAAAAAATCTCACTTCACTTATGAATCACCACTATAATATTTTTCTTACTTGTCTAAATTAATATTTAGCCTAAATTAAAATTTAATTTTATTTATGCCTTACCTATTCATTCTTAGTTAATTACGTTATGCACACTCAAAAAATTATAAAATCTTACATACGCACATTTGAGTTAAAACTTAATTAAAATCTATTTGAAAAAAAAATATTCTGTTAGTAAATTATTAAAATTATATTTTTATTCTTAATAGTATATATTTTTCTCTTCTTCAATACTACACTAAAGCGCTGATTTGTCCTAAAATTAATTCTCGTTGTGGATGTCTCCTTCCTTTGCTACCACCTAAACATTAAGGTTTTAGGATTTTCACTCAAAATATATTTAAATGTCCTTAAAATAATATGATGAACGGCTCAGTTTTTTTGTAATCTAACTATAATTATGTTATTGAAAAATTATGATTACTCATTATAATAAAAATAAGTTAAAATATGTGTATGTAAGATTTTATAATATTTTGAGTGTGCATAGCGTAATTAACTAAGAATGAATGGGTAAGATATAAATAAAATTAAATTATATGGCATGTAGGTAATTATTCTTCATTATTTTTATAAAAAAGTGTAAACTAAAATGGTTAAAGCCCCTCCTATTTACTATGGGTACAGAGAGCCATGCCAGGCGTTGGAGTGGCAGATCAATAATTAGAGAAAGTCGGTTTAGATGGTTTTGACATCTAAATTGTAGGCCGATTGAAGCTCCAGTTAGAAAAATTAAGTTATTGGATTTTGCCCATGTACAAAGAAGACATGGCAAGAAACTATAAGGAGTGATCTTAATTACTTAGACTTAGATAAGAATTTGGTAACTGATGCCCGCAATGGAAACAAAGAATTCATGTAGCCGACCCCACCTAGTGGGATTAAGGCTTGGTTGTTGTTGTTGTTGCTGCTTTTGAGAATTGATATTTGCGGATTTCTTTTTTTTATATCGATATTTGTAGAATGTTGACATATAAGGCTCTCCTCGTTTGGTTTGAATTTTTTTTTACATAAAAAAAATAATTTATTTTTTAAATTTAATATCAAAAAAATTTATTTTATTATTATAAAGTACAAAAGATATAAAATAAAGTTGATTTTAAAATTTATATTTATGTTAAAAGCATAATAAAGTTGATTTTTACAATTGAAATTTGTGTTGAGCTAAAAAAAAAAAACTCAAAACAAATGAGGCCGAGTCTATGAATTTGCTTGTATATTGTGTTAGATATATGTATAAATGCATGCATGCATATATTTTGATGGTTGTTAATAACTTTGTTACAATTATTTTTGAAAAGGATTTTTGTTTGCTCTATGTTTAGGGGATGGTTTGCATTAATGGGTGTTAGAGAAAGAAACAAATTTATTTTAATTTTATAATGTAAAATAATTTTTAAAATATTGAGAATCGTGTTGGATTAAAACTTATGTATGCTTATGTTTTATTAAAATATATATAAATTATCAAATACAAATTATTTTTAATGTTAAAAATTGTATTTAATGTGTAATAAATATGATTTTTAATATCTAAATTTATGTAAAATATGAAATGAAAAAAGAGATAAATTTATTAAATTTTGAGATTAAAATGTAATATTAATATATCACGATGTTTAAAATTTATTTAGGTTATTGAATATTAAAATAAATTTAGTTAGGTAACTAAAATTAACAAAAATATTACACTTAATATTTTTTTTAATAAATTTTATCAGCATTTTATTAGTAGGTAATATATGTATGTATGAGCTTGACTAAAATTCAAAAATAGGCAAAATAATATTTTAAATATATTATAAATTATAATAATTTTATTTTATATTTAACGCAAATTTTAATTTTAAAATTAATTTTATTTCACATCTAATAGAAATTTTAAATTTTAAATTAATTTTATTTCATATTTAATAGAAATTTTAAATTTTAAATTAATTTTATTTCTCATTTTATTTACTTTTTAATATTAAAATTATTTTTAAATTAATTTTATTAAATAACATTTTTTTAACTTAAATTTTAACACTAAACCAAATAAGCTCATAATTTTATAATTCCTGAATCCTGTTAACCGCTGGTCACTCTAGCAGAAATGCACATTCCGGCAGGCTCTCTCTTCCTCCACAAAGCGGGAAATTCCAAATTCCAAACTCACAGATCAGGACGAGAAGCTTGCCGGCGTCTGCCATGGATGGCGGCGAAGTTGAAGACGCTTTGTCCCGCATCCTCTCCGACCTCGAATCCCTTCCCCCCGAAGATCCCCTTCCAGACTCCTCCCTCCGCGATCTCCTATCCCTCCTCGCATCCCCTTCTTCCCCCGCCTTGTGCAGCAGCCCTTTCGGTGAAGATGACGCGTTCCCTCTCTGGCCCCGCCTCTCCTCTAGTGGTCTTTCCCTGTCAACTCTCCTCCGTCCGCTCTCCGCTGCCATGGATCTTGCCTTCCCCCGCTCCTCCCTCCTCGCCTCCCGCGTCTACCTCTCCCTTCTCCTCACCCACTCCGCTCCCGTCCTCTCAATTTTCTCTCCCCTTGCCTTCCTATCCCTTCTCGGATCTCTCCGCCGAGCCATCAAACCTCTTCCTTCCCCACCGCAGGCGGACCGCCGAAGGAAGCGTAAATTAGGGCGCCTGGTTCCTCCCGATGATCAGATGGAGGATCAAGAGCATGATGCCGCCGCCAATGAAGATCAGATCCTGATTATCCTGGGGCTCCTCGACTCTGCCCTCTCTCGCATCCGCTTGGACTCCTCACCCGATGGCTTCAAGTCTTTAGTCGACACCGTCGCGGCAGTATTGTCTTCATCCTTCGTCGACCATCACCGCTTCTCGAGTGTTTGTTTCCAGATCTTCTACTCCTTAATCTGCCGGCCCGAGCACGGCGACCACACCACAGTTACCGCTGAGGTGCTCAAATCTCTGGCGACGCTTATCCTGTCCTCTCCGCCGAAGTCACCTTTGCGAGTGGGCACTTTAGGGTTCGTCATTCGCAAAATAGTGCCTTTGTCTAAGGAGCATGTGGAAATCAGGAAGGCTTTGGTTTATTTTCCAAGATATCTCGCTTCGAAGGCGCCAGAAAGGGCTGACCCGAGAGCTGCTGCCGTTGATGCTATGCTGGAGGTTGTTAGGGTCTTTCAGAAAGAGGATCAAGTGGGATTCGCTGAGTACGTGATCAAGATGACGCAAGGAAAGTCGCAGCTCAGACTTTTGTCAGTCGACCTGATTCTTGGTTTGTTGACGTCCTTGCCTGACCCCCTAGGAGTGGATGAAACTGTGGAACCTGCTAAATGTTGGGGAATGAAGAGCTTGAAGGCTTTGCTGCAGCGTTGCTCAGATTCCATGGGAGGAATTCGAGCTCGGGCACTTACAAATATTGCTCAGGTAATTGAATTCTTGTTGAAAAGTGCAAGAAGTTCGGCTCGTTTACAGCAGGGGATTGAATTTGGCAATGCTGAATTCAATGAGTTGGTGAGGAAGAGGTGTTTGGATGAGAAGGCCGCAGTTAGGAAGGCGGCATTGCTTCTCATCACCAAGTCTACTGCTTTGATTGGCGGGCAGATTGATGAGGTTGTTCTAAGGACCATAGGTTCTGCGTGCTTGGATCCACTTGTTAGCATCCGAAAAGCTGCTGTGTCTGCTCTATCAGAGGTAAACACTTGGTGCACCACTATTTGCGCTTGCCTTACTTGAGTTTTGTGACAAATGTTTCCTGTGTACATGTTATTTGATATCTTGATACTTATATTTCATGGTAGTTTATTGATTTCAGTTGATCAACTCTTTTTTTTTTTTTGATCAACTCTTTTGGGTTGGTCTTTAAGGTTTATAGACAATTTCCAGACGAGAGAGTTATTACCGAATGGCTTCATTCTGTGCCTTGCCTGATTGTAGATAATGAGACAAGCATACAAGAGGATTCTGAGAATTTTTTTCTTGAGTTGATTTTGGATCAAATCTCCATTGCTTCCGACGTGAGCATTAGCGATTCTGCCAAAGACTTGGAATCAGTTATTCCTGATAGGGTATTGGTTTTGCTGAAAGGGTTATGTAATATGGAGGTTTTGCCCAGTGTGGGAAAGATATGCAATAGCCTTGGAAAGAAGAAAAAGCTCAAGGCTTCCGTTGTTACTTCACTTCAGAATATAATATCAATCTCAGAATCTCTGTGGCTTAGAAAAGACTTGCCAATTGAAAGATGGATAGCCCCTGTTGGTGCTTGGAAGCTTCTTTCTGAAGTCTCTTTGTTTACACCAAAGGCTGTCGACTGGAGGTTCCTCCATCACCATTGGAATCTCCTTGATAAGGCCATGACGCTAGGTAAAGATAGAGAGTTAGATAGAACAGAGCCTAATTCTGTGACATGGGTAGGAGACCGTGTCTCTCTACTGCAAACAATTTCAAATGTATCATTGATGTTAACCCCCGTAGCTGCTTCAGAGTTGGCTGCTGACTTGCTCAGAAGAATTGATGAATTTAATATGCACTTATGTGAGGTAAACTTTGATAATCATTTCTTCTGACTTCTTATGACGTTGGAGCAATTTTTTTTCTTCACATCATGAATTGACAAGTTTTTACACCTTTTGAAGTACGATGATGTTTGGGTGCTTAATTATTTTTGAAGTTTCAATTTCTTCAGATATTCGTGTACATTGAGATAAATGTACCTGTGGAGTTGAACTACTTATGAACAAAAAAATTATTATTAAAAGAGTGGTCTCTTTCATGATAATTGATTTCTTTAGGAAATCTAATTTATCTTACTAAGAATCTAATATTTGTTTTTTCAACTCAACAAATTCTTTTCTTCTACAACCGTTGATGCCTTCCTATGGAAATTATCTTGGGTTTGGACGGAGCACCATTTGGTGCCAAGCAATAGCCGCCATGTTTGCAATTTAAGCGGGCCCGAGCGCACGTGGCGCCTAGTGAACTATTGTTTATGGAATCAGACCTTTTTCAAAAGGTGGAATCTGTTCTTTTAGGTACTTCAAATACATCATGAATTGTTTATACTTTGTTGTTTTTAATAGCCTATAGTGATGACAACTAGGCTCCAAGCACCAACCTGGATTGAATCCTACAACTATATGAACCCCAACTATCCACAATAAGGCATGTTGTCATATGACATGAAGAGCATCATTTTGAAGCATCTCTCAATCTCAATGCGTTAAGTTATTGAATCTTACAACTAGTGAACTTAACAACACATGAATATGAATTTTGTTTTACATTGCATGAAGACTGTTATTTTGAGAATGCTTCTCCATCCAAAAAGTTATTATGCTAGCACTTTGCTATAACATGGTCTAGATCGAGAAATCAGTATTAAGTATTAACCTATCAAAAGAAAATTCGGCATTTTGTGTGCACAATGCTAATGAAAGCCATTAGAATGTTGGAACATATACTATCAAATTGCTGTAGTTACAGTAGAATATTCTATTTTACTAATTTCAATCTTGTAATCTATTTTTGCTCCTTTTTGATGGAGAATGTTGGACTTCTTTTTTGTTAAAAATCCTTTTATGTAATACATTTTTTTTCTTCTATTCCTTTTACGATACCTTGCTTTCCACATTTTATATAGTATATTGATCAATAGGAAAAACATTTGAAACAATAACATAACCCAAAACTATTTTGGGTTAGATAAATGGACTTCTCTTCATAGTTCAAGTCCAGCGCCTCAGGAATTAACATCAAAGAAATCCATATTATAGGAAATGACAATTTGAGTGTTGACCATCAATCTACCACAAACCTCCTCTCTGAATCTACCACAATCCTCCTGCCTTATTGGGCTTGGGACCAGCATGCTTAAAAATGAACAATGATATTTGGTATAGGCGGCATTTCTATTGGTTTTATTTTGTTTATCATGATTAGTTATTTTAGAGGAATTATACCCTCTTTACTTCATTTAGCTTGAACCTTCCCATTATAGCTTCTATGTTGTTCTCTTTGAAACTCTAATAGGTTGATGCTCATGCGAAAGCTCTCAGAACTTTATGCAAGCAAAAGGCTGTATCTCCAGAAGAAGGTAATGACCTTATAGCAAAATGGGTACACCAGTTGCTCTCTGGGGCTCTTGGCATTGTTGAAAGCTACATGTCAAGAGTTTCAGAGACTGTGAACACTGATTGCTTTGTCACTCCTAGTGGTACGAGGGAAGGGAACAATGAGGAAGCTTCATGCAAGTTGTTGCGACAAGCCATAACTGCAATCTTCACTATTGGGTCATTGGCTCTGATTTACCCCTCAGCTGAGCTTCATCATATTGCAGCTTTGTTGCACACAATCATAACATCTGGAAAACCTGGTGCTAAGGCAACAAAACTGAAGGGCCTTAGTATCTCTATGAAAGAAATAGCTCCATCTCTCTACATTCAAGCATGGGTAACAATGGGAAAAATCTGTCTTGTTGACGATAAATTAGCCAAGCGCTATATTCCATTATTTGTTCAGGTTTGTTTTTTGCAATTTTAAACATAATACAATGTTGCTTGATCCAAATGGTGAAGTTTTGGGCGGATGTCTCAGGAGCTTGAGAGCAGCAAATGTGCAGCACTCCGCAACAATATCTTAGTGGTGATGGTTGATTTTTGTGTTCGGTATACTGCCTTAGTTGACTGGTATCTCTCGCACTTCAAGAATTTGCTTGTGCCTTGAAATATGTGTCAGCAATTTATTTACGTTTTCACAAATTAATTGCATTAAGCTTTGGTATTTATCTGCTCAGATAATTTGGTTGAAATAGTGGCTTTGTTGGCGATGTAATTCATCTTGTGGGATTTACCATCTATCCAATTTCTTTTACTTTTTCTTTTCGTTATATAAGTTGCTTCTATCCTCTTTTTGGATCATGCCGTTGTCCTTTGAAGTATCATAGTTTAGGCTCTGTTTGGGATGAGTTTATGGATAATAGTTTCTACGACTACAATAGTAGTAGCAAAGTTTTTAATAGTTTTGACAGAAATAATTTTATTGTTATTTTATAGATATGTTGTACAATACAAAATTTTAGCAAACATTTTTTTATGAAAATAGGTGTACTGTACATCAAAGTTGTGGCAGAAAATGCTACAAAACTTTCATAAGTTTATCTTATCAAGCCTCTCAAACCCATTAAGTTAATATTTTGTCTGAAAAATATTTGAATCATGCAAAATATCAAAATTTCTTGTCTCATTTTTTTAGCCTTAGTAGTTAGTATATTCGCAAGAAGGTTGAGGTAGGATGAGAAATAAGTATATCCGCGAGAAAGTTAGGGCAGCTTCAGTTGAGGATAAGTTCAGAGATAGTGACTAAGATGGATTGAACATATAAACCGTAAGCCAATGGAAGCTCCAGTTAGGAGAGTTAAGTTATTGGATTTTGCCTGTGTTAAAAGAAGAAGAGGAAGATCAAATACTATATGATAAGAAGCTATTAGAAAGAATCTCATATATTTGGAGATAAATGAAGACTTGTTATTTGATTGAGCGCAATGAAAATAAAGAATTCATGTAGCTGATCCCACCTAGTGGGATAAAGGCTTGGTTTTTGTTTGTTGTAGTAGTTAGTACATTCATTTTCCCTTACCCCAGGAACTAGCATTTCACCGCTTAGTTTGTCTGGTGTGTGAAAATAAGGAAAAGAATGACAGATTTAAATGTTGACCTATGATGGGGATTCTAACTTTTATTTAGTTAGAAATGTATATACTCAAAAATGTATTGGAAAATACTTTTGAATCAAAGAAAATCTAGGGCCATATGTTTGTACTGCAAATTTCATGATTAAATATTTGCACTATTTGCCAAGTATTTGTGTTTCAAGAGGATAATTCATTCTGTCTTGACATTGGAAATAGACAAAATACGTGGGAGTATACATTATTCTTAATGCTTCAATCGTTGTGGAATTTAAAGAGGGTTGGCCAACACAATCTTACTCATAGGCATGATTAACCCTTAATCTGTAGGCAATGATGAAGCAGCTCATGAGTTGCACCGCAGTTTAGTACCTATTCTATAGGGATCCTAATATTGTGTGGTCTAGGGAGTGATGATATATGGTTTTTTTATCCTAAATACTGGATAGCGTTTCTTGGATTTGGATACTTATCCTACAACAAGGCAGCCTAATAGTTGTATAATGTGGACTAAACTCTTGATAGAACTTCTCCTGAAGGTATTGCACACTAATATGGAAACTTTAACTCATATATTTGATGATAGAAAGTTGGATTTAGGGAGTAAATAACTGCTTTGTCTTGAGTTTGAATGCTGAAATAGAATAGCAATGACATCCTGATAACTTGGTCCTATACTGATCTAGACAGCTCAAAGCAACTACCCTCGTATTGCTAAAATTTATTTGTAATTGTATCTATTTGAAGGATTGGGAAAAAATATCTAATTAACAACTGAAGGTTTAGAGGTTTGTATCAAATAATATAAAATATTGGTGTATTGCTAAAATTTATTTGTAATTGTATCTATTTGAAGGACTGGGAAAAACTATCTAATGAACAACGGAAGGTTTAGAGGTTTGTATCAAATAATAAAAAATATTGGTTCTTACATATTGTAATGATTCACAATATGTATCCAGAAAAAGAGATTTAGTTTCTGCATATGTGCAGAGATGAACTAAAAGAGAACTCAAGTATACATTGAATTTGAAGGATTCTACTGATTTGAATGGAGTATAGTTACTACTTTTCAATTTTCTGCTGCTATTGTTATGCGGAAGCAATTTCTGGAAAATTAAAAAGAAAGCCTGTATATATATGGAACCTCTCATTCAGTCTCAGAGATCTTGTTATTTGTATAAAGCTGTGGTCACTATGAAATTTGATTCTTCCAACATTTTAAATCTATAACTTCATGCCATATTTATTGATGATAATTTTTTAAATTCCAACTAATGAAATGTATGTGAGCTTTACACTTTCTATGATGTTTTATACAGGAAATGCATGAACAGTGGTGTAGCTGTAATTCTTTATCACTGTTCTCATCTGTTTTTGATTCTATTTCTCACTGTTCTCATCTGCTGATTGCATGAACAGTTACATTCCTAAGATAACTACTATGTTACATGATCCTTGTGAAGTTGTAAGACGACAGACATTCATCTTACTTTCGAGATTATTACAGGTTTGTCTTTCTTGATCACTCTTAATTATAACAAGCATTGTTCTCATTCTAATTGATTTTCAAGTCATCCTATACTAAACTAGTTTTTGTGAAGAGGGACTATGTCAAGTGGAGAGGTGTCCTATTCCTGAATTTCCTCTTATCTCTTGTCGATGATTCAGAAAAGATAAGGAATCTTGCTGAGTATTTATTTGGGAACATTCTAAAAGGTCAGCTCTCATTTATGCCGTCAGTCTTTGATACAGTCTACAATAGTGACACTGATTGACATGTTTTGCAGTTAAGGCACCACTTCTTGCATATAACAGCTTTGTAGAAGCCATCTTTTTTCTTAATGGTTGTGTTTCCCAATCCGGACAAAGCGAAGCTCCTGAAACAAGATCTCGACTTTTCAAATTAAGGTACAATGGTTAGGTTCCCCTGTTATGATGATGACTTTGTTGTTATTTTCAATTTTAAAAAAAGTTTTTCTTTTTACTACAGAGACTACGTTGAAATTTGTTTGTTCTCTCCTGCCCTGTAATTAGAATTGTTAACACAGTGTTGTTTGTTTTAGTGGCAACGTTGAGAAAGTGAGAGCACAGCGTATGCACATATATGTTTCTTTGTTGAAACAAATGGCACCGGAGCACCTTTTGGCTACTTCAGCCAAGTTATGTGTGGAGATCTTGGCAGCTGCATCTGATGGATTGCTAAGTATTGATGATGCCGCTGGACAATCTGTTGTGCAGGTATATGCTTAACTTATACCAGTTCATTACATAGTTGTTGAATAAAGTTAACAAAAATCATCTTTGAGGTTAACCCATTTTTCGCAATTTTTTTTTTTTTTTTTTTTGACTTTGTAGTCATTATATGAATCAAATTCATGCACAATTTCCTATAAAAAAAAATTAGGATTAATTATTGAAAAGTTTTTATAGTTAACTTCTAATTACATTCTAGCTCACAGATTTTAAAATTTTGTTAAAATGCTTCTATACTTTACTTAATATTATAATTGAAGTCCCTCCATAGTTATCATTAACAAATTTTTAAATTTACCCTTAATACTTTTTCAAACATTCAAATTTACGCTATTACATATTTACTCTTGTTACATTTTTACTCTTTGCCGCCGCATGTCCAACCTTTTCCATTAATTTAGATCTTTTATATAATAATTTTAATTTTCAAAAATTTTTATTGTTAGAAACTTTTCAAGTTAACTTTTCAACAATTTTTTTGAAATTATAAATCAAAATATAATTAGAAATTAAGTATAATACCTTTACAGTAATTAACCCAAGAAAATAGTTTGCTAAATTTAATTTGAGAGAGCGTCTCATCCATAGATAATTTTGTGACAGGACGCACTGCAAATTCTATCCTGCAAAGAGATTCGAATCCACTCCAGCAAATCCTCCGAGGCCGCCGCCGAGTTGGAAGACGACGGCGGCGACAGTGGTGGGAGCGGGAGCGGCAGCGCCTCCATCGTCTCCGCAAAGCGAAGGGTTGTCACCCAAGTGGCCAAGAAGAATCTCGTCCAAAACGCTATCCCAATTTACATTGAGCTCAAGCGCATACTCGAAAGCAAAAACAGCCCCCTCATCGGCAGCCTCATGGAGTGCCTCCGCGTTCTCCTCAAGGACTACAAGAATGAAATGGATGAGATTTTGGTTGCAGACAAGCAGCTCCAGAAGGAGCTTCTCTACGACATGCACAAGTATGAAGCCTGCAAAACGAAGCACACGGTGGCCGAGGCTGTCGCCTACGCTAAGCGGGACGCTGCTCGCGGATCACCGACGGCGGCGGCGGCGGCGTCGGCCGGAAAAATCTTTTCGAGGGTGTCGGAGAAACTGGGAAGTGGGGGGAACATTGGGTCGGCTATCGCCGATGCGGCGGCGAGAGTCACAGTGAGGTCGGTGCTCCGGGAGGCTAACCGGAGCTCCGGGAGCACGCCGCTGCGGTCGATGAGCATACCAAAGGTGAAAGGCAGCGGTGGCAGGGTGGCTGGTTCTCAGAGGGCCCAGGTGATAGAGTCACTGCGGCGGAGACAGACTTATGAGTCTGATGATGAAGATTAGCAGCTAGCTCTGTTCATGAATGTATGTATGTACCATTGCATTGTTATCTTAAAAGTATTTATAAAATTAAAAAATAATTATTACTCTTTTTTTTTTCTTTTAATTATTGTTAGAATCAAAATTAGAATCAAAATTAAAATCAAAATAGTACTAATTTAAAAAATAATAATAATAAATAAAAAATTTTATTTATTTAATATATATTTTAATATGAAAAATATTATTTTATTTCACGTATTTAATAATTTTTAATAAAAAAATTAATTTTATTTTATATTTTAAATTATAAATATTAATTTTCTTTAACTTTAATATCAACAATAAATGTTAGTTTTCTTTAACTTTATTTTTCAATAATTTTCATAAACAGTTGTTACTCTTTATTTAACTTTAATTATATATAAAATATTTTTTATAATTTTTTATTGTCAATGTTAGTTTACTTTTTTTTGTTAATATAACTAAAATGTAATGATTCAATTTTACTTAATAGAGATCTATCAGTTAACAATTTATAAGTCTAAATTACTTAAATTGACTTGAGCACTTAATTAATTATCTTCAATGAAGTCATTTTTTTAATATAAAAAAGGTGGTCATTTTTTTTAAGTTGACTTTTGTCGTGTTATCTATATCCTCGATAGTGCTAACTGTAGCTTCCCCCATCCCTATCCTTTGACTTGCAAGATGTTAAGAGCATTGGAAGAAGGAGACGATTAGTTTCTCTTTTTGAACGCTAATTTTTTTGAAATAATTTTCTCAAGCTAATTAAGTTTTTCAAATACAAAAAAAAAATTGATGAAAGGCTGATCTGAAACTTGGCAGAGACGAGAGAGAAAAAGGAGATGCTTTCGACAAGGATAGTAGCGGGGGAATCAATGGTTAGGGAGGAGCCAATGGTTATCGGCGTGGGAGTGGTGGCGGCGGAGGAAATATCTCGACAAACCTTAAAAATAATATGCAATAGAAATTGTATTTGTACAAAAACGTGAACCAAATTGTTAAAAAAAATAGGGATAATTACCTACATGTCACTCATTTAGCTTTATTTATGCATTATCCATCCATTCTTAGTTAATTACGTTATGCACACTAAAAAAATTACAAAATCTTATATACACACACTTTAACTTATTTTTATTATAATGAGTAATATGATTTTCCAATAACCTAACTATAGTTTGGTTACAAAAAATCTGAGCAGTTCATCATATTATTTTAAGAATATTTAAATATATTTTGAGTGAAAATTCTAAGATATTGATGTTTAAGTGGTAGCGAGAGAAGGAGACATCTGCGACATAAATTGATTTTAGGACAAATCAGCGTTTTAGTATGGCATTGAGGAAGAAAAAAAAATATATACCATTAAGGGTAAAAATATAATTTTAATGATTTACTAATGAAATATTTTTTTTCAAATAGATTTTGACTGAATTTTAACTCAAGTGTGTGAATGTAAGATTTTGTAATATTTTGAGTGTGTATAGCGTAATTAACTAAGAATAGATGGGTAATGTATAAATAAAACTAAATAGTGTGATATGTAGGTAATTATCTCAAAAAAATAATGTGCCGTCGCACGTGATCAAAAAGCGTGCTATCAATTACATAGTAATCTACTTGATTTTGAATATTTGCTACTTAGGCTGTCACAGAATTCGTATATTTTTTAACTATCATGCATGGATTTGCATTTTCTCCTTCTAAAGTGGGAAAAAAAATTATTTCTTATATCATTTGATTTTATTTTTGGACATCAATTATATAAAAACTAGCATTGTTCCCCATACAATAATTACACAAATTTTTATTCATAAATTTGTTAAAAATAAATAAAAGTAATAATATTATTAAATTAAAATTAATAAATGATAAATGTATGACATTTTTCGTAATTTCAAATATTTAATATTTTTGTAGCTTTTAAAAAATTGAAGATTATAATAAGTAATTTTATAATTTTATATTTAATGTGTTAACATATAAAAAAATATATATTAAATGTCGTTAAGAATGTTCAAAAATAGTGATCATGAAAAAATAATTACTTCAAATTTTTTTTATATTATGTTATATATAATTAACTTGTTATAATAATAAATTCTTAGTTCATTAATTCTATCATACGCTTGTTTATTATTTTTGTATATATTTAATACTATATATATATGATTCGCTATTTTATAAATATACTTGATATATAATAGATCAAAATACATAGCTTGGCTATTACGTATAGTATATTAGAGCTAAGCTGGTTTTGTAAATCACTTTGATTTAGAAAATATAAGTAGTTTTTATTTAGGGGTCGTTTGGCTCGTTGTTATCTTGGTGTTATATTATGTAATTTAGATGCCATGACATCTAGATGTTATTTTTTAACTAATAATTTTATAATTTTATAAAAAATTATTTATAAATATCATTAAACCAAACAATTACTTTCTCTAAATAATATTGAACCAAACGCTCCCTTAGTTAAATAAATAATTAATATCCTTACGTATACACTTTTAAATAAAAATTTTATATTGCAATAATTATGTAATTAATTTTTATAAATAATATTATATATATTTAAAGCAATCATCTATGAAATTATATATCTTATTCAAAAAAAATTTCTTTTCAATAGCTCAATAAAAATAAAAATTACTTATAATCTAAAAATTTTATCCATAATTAGTCGTAAACATCGACCGAACCTATATTTTGTTTTTAAATAAAAATTTTATATATTTTGTGTTATGTTTAAAAATTTTAGAAAAAACATCAAAATATTATTATAAAAACAATTTAAAAATCAAAAATTTATTTTTATTAAATAAAAAGAATCAAGATTTTAATCATTGAAATTACTTTAGAGAAATTATATGTTTATATAGTTATATGAATATTTATAGAGTTTTATAAAATCTTATCTAAGTATCATAAAATTTAGCTTTTTGTGACATGATGGATGGATTGATGTGATTTGTTAAACTTTAAAAAAAAAATAAGCATTTTAAAAATTTAAAAATTTAAACACATATACCTACTTTAATATAATATTATAAATTCATATTTTATAATTTCCTACTCGCTCAATATTATATTTTGTTAGATGTGACCTCAATTTAATTGACTACACCATTCATCCATGGTTCAATCTAGGGGTGACATCGAGTCGAGTTCGAGTGAATTTCAGTATACTCGAATTCAAAAAATTCGATTTTAACGAGACTCGAAATCGACTCGAGCTCGAATCATTTCTAATCGAGTCAGTTCGACTCGATTTAACTCGAGTTCGAGTCGATTTCGAATCGATTTCAGTTTTTGGATAAATTTAAATTACATAATAAAAAAACACATTTAAAATGATTACACTTTAACTCAAAAAAAATATTTCCATTTTCAATTTTCAATGTGTTACTCTTTCATAATATAATAAAAATATTTAATAAATAAATTTATTTCGAGTCAGCTCGATTTTTTTCGAGCGAGTCAAGCCAAACTCGAAATCGACTCGAAATAATTTCGAGTACATTGAATAGCTCGAAACTCGACTCGAAATGACTCAAATTAATTTCGAGTCGAGTTTTTTATCTAGCGAATTTTGAGTAATTTTCGATTTTCGAATAAAATTGCCGGCACTAGTTCAATCATAAAACAAAAAAGAAAAATGGATTGTGCTGAAAGCAAAAGAGCTATGCCGTTAGAAATAGGACCAGCAGTGTAAAAAAATTGATTTCATATCCGAACGGGGACGTCTCTCGAAAAAAAAAAATATATTCAAATATAATGATGAATATATAATAACATCATACACTTTTTTTTTTTTCTGTCTCCCCAACGGCGCCGCCTACCAATTACTACTACCCTCCTAGGCTCCTCTCACTTCTAAGACCTTATTTAGCATAAAGTTTAAAATAGATCTAAAATAATATTAATTTTTTTAAAAAAATAATAATAAAAATTAAATTTTTATTATATTTTATATACATTTTAATATAAAAAATTTATTTTATTTTATATACATAATTATTTTCAATAAAATTATTAATTTTATTTCAAACTCCATAATAAATACTTGATTTATGTAAAATATAAAATTAATAAATTTATTAAAAATAATTAGAAGCATTTAACTGCATGCCATATAATTTTTTTAAAATTACACCAGGCATTTTTTTCACAGAATAATTAAACATGTGAATTAAAATAATATTTTTATATTAAAATTTACATAAAATATAATAAAATTTTAATTATTTATTTATTATTATTATTATTTAAATTAATACCATTTTAGCCCTAATATATAAATTTCTTGAATAATATTAGATTATTAGTTAAAACTGGAAAAAATTTCACTTAACCGAAAATTTTATTTAACTGATATTAAAACATCATCATTTTCAAATTCAATTTCAATATTTTGCATACTGAACCGATTTAACATTCATGATCAACCTTTCTTTTATAAGGCGAGATGATTCAAAGATATAGAAGATTTAAAATTATAGAACTTGAAAATGAAAATTAAATAACATAGCTACCAAATAAAAAAAAACATAGCTACCAAATAAATTGCAACCCTGGCACATATTTGACCATTTCTCTACAGCTTGGATTCTACATAAGATGAAAGCAGAACGAAATGAGAGTATAACTCAATATAATCAACATCCGCACAATTTATCCACATCACAATTCTGGCTCGCAATATATCATCCAATAATTAACAAATACAAACTTAAAACTTCGAAAATGTTCAATAATTAACAAATACAAACAACTTGACTTCGAAAATGACGAACATTTGCTCGTTGATCAGGTATCATCAACCTGCGAGTGGAAGACAAAACTCGGGAATGTTGTTGTGATATCCCTGCTCAAAAAAGAAAACAAAAGAGAGGATTAATGTGAATAATCTACATCATTCTGATAAGAACATACAACAATTTTAATATAAATAGACTAAAGATGCAATGCAATATTAGACTAGCGGATTACGCATGAAGATGAGTTCGACTTGTTCAGCAAAGAGACCAATTTGGTCTTGCCAGAAAAATTCGGGCTTGTCTTGAATATGTGTACGAGAGGAAATAAAATTTTTTATGTTAAAAATTATGTAGGAAGTAAAATAAAATTAGTTGATGTATTAAAAATGATATAGGATGTTTTACTGAAAATGATATAAAATACAATAAAATTTATTTAATATTATTTTTTTATTTTTTATAATGAAAGAAAGAACTATTTTAGTATTTTGCATGACCAAAATAATGAGGGCATCAAGCAAGCCCAACTTTCACATGCTTATGAAGATACGTGCAAACCGTAACATGCATAGGTGACTTAAACTAAAAGTAGATTGTTTATATGGTCCTAAGATTTGATGTGCATTCACTAATGCATAGTAATACAGCAACAAAAATGCTTACTCAAGTGATTTCTCTTCTTCGTTCAGCTCAATGTAAAGAAACGGTCTCAATACAAAGTAATAAAACATGCAAAAAACACTTTTTAAGTCTTAAAAAGAGAAATGGGTAATGCGATCAAATTTTCTTGCAATCAGGTCATTGCCAAGCAAAAGTATATGCTCAAGTACAGATGGCTTCTCAATCAACCAGACGGCGAAAATTTGATCAGCCCGCAACTTATTAAGGGACAGGAAACCAATCTAAACGTAGAACTCCTAGGAAAAGGAAGAAATACAAAAGCCATGATAGTTAATTAAAGCCATGGTAATTTAAACTTAAAACTCTGTAGAAAACCAATATACACTTATAAGGAAGAAAATGACAACCAGCCCACAACTTATAAAAAGAAGAAAGAATATGTTTCACTCTTTGGATGATGCAGAATTGATCTAATAGGACAGAAAACCAATTTAAATGTAAAACTAATTCAATGTGCTCTAACTTAAAGTTCTATGCAACTTCGAAACCTTCATCAACATTCCCGTTATTATGTAGATGTTTTGCCACATTGTCTTCTTACAATTTACTAACAGCATGCCATTAGTAGTTAGTTGAGTCAAGCGAGTATTTAAACTAACAAAATACATCACAAAAACAACAAATATCAAACAAAAAATACAGTATAACGTCTAGGAAGAGTATAAAGTTCTTTTAATGTTGATTTGTTAGTTCCAAATCTAATCTATTTGATAATAAAAACCAAACTAACTTTGCGGTTTCATGCCTCTTTTTAAAAAAGTAACCCAACGAAGATAAAACGCTAAGACTTCCTAAGAACCTTGGATGATGATATAGGATTAAAAGGCTCAAGTCAAGACTGGTAAAAAAAGATGAAAGGATGAGCACAAGACAAGTCAACATCAAGCAAGCCATTAATCTTAGGACTTCATAGGATAAGGATAGAAATAAAAGTTTGCTAGGCTCTAGAATGTGAGATCAACTTAACATATCAATTTTGAAACTACTAGAATTTCAGAACATAAATATTTTAAATGACTCTCAACAACAATTAAAAGTTTTTTATTTAAAGTATTTTAAGTAACTACAAATAATACAACTTTTAGTTTATTTTTAAAATGTGAAAATATTGAATCTATAACATACAACACAAATGGACGATCCTTTTAGAAGAAATGAATAGTTTGGTGGACGACCCAATCTATGTACAAAAAATTCAATGACTCATTTTGAACTAAACAAATCAACCAATTGGCATGCAAAATTAAATTCAAGCCAATTTAATTTTCAAATCCAGACAATTTAATCTCAGATCTTTTCTAGCAGTCACATAAGTTTGAAATGACTATAAATACCCGTCTAAGCTGAGATGGAAGAACTCTTAAATGGTTATACATTTGAAAACTCAAAATTTTTGAATTTATAATCTCTATAATTTTTAAGTGCTAATTCATCTAAAGTTTGATCCACAATCTTTTTTTCTACTCAAACTTCTGAGCATAACATCTACTTTTCACTAAGATCTACTATAGGATTAGGTTGAGGGTTAATCTTGCCCTTTACGAAGAGAGATCAGAGGTGGAAAAGGCTTCTCAGTCTGTAGCTCACAAAAAAAAGATTAATTTGGTAGTGTATGCCTCAAGTTAAGGGGTGGAGTAAGTATTAAGTCCCAAACCACCCAAAATCACTTGTGTATTATTTCTTTCTGTTTTTCTTTTGTTCGCATTCTCATTTGCTTAGTCTCATTTTATCTTCTCACGATTTTTGAAATTTGAAAGAAGACCCAATTCACACCCCCCCCCCCCCCCCCCCCCCCCCCCCCTCTCGCACCCTACGAATAGGGACATTTCATGATGCCTAAGTAAGCATATGCAGTCTATGAAATTGCCAATAAGAAATAGTAACAGTTAGCTAAGCACGTAAAAGAAATAAAATAAAAAAAGGAATAAATAATATACAAATTCAAAAACTCTATATTAAGCAAATAGGAAAAAATAGTAAATAAGAGATTACTTGAGGTATTGAAGGGTCATGTTCTTTAATAATGAGGGATGTCTCAACACAAGACTGCGCCATTCCTCCTTATCAATCTTGCCATCATGTTTAGTATCAGCTTCTTCAAATGTCTAAGCACGAACATAACAAATCCAGTAGTTAGCATTTAATAAAAAGCTAACATATTCTAGAATATCAAAAATCTAAAAGCCAGCCAAAGGGAATATATTTAGGAATTATAGTTTGCATACATGTTGCAAAGCAAAGAAAAAATTCTATAGCAAGTCCAAGATGAGAAATATGAAAAGTTATATTAGATAGTCGACAGCTAACGTAAACTTACTGAACATGACATGAATTGAGCTAAATAAGATATTCCTATTTGATAGAGTGCAATGGTAAAGAAATCATGCAGCCGACTCCACCTAGGGGGAAGAACGATTAGTTGTTGTTGTTGTTGCACTTGTTCAAAGGCAACCATCCCAATCTAAAATAAAAAGGCATTCTTGTGCCAAAGACTCCTCTCTTTGTAAGGATCAAGGAGGGTAGTCCATTATAAGCAATTTTCCAATACATTTCAATAAAGAGATCTTTCCTGGGACTTGTACTTGTGACCTTTAGGTCATAAACAAGAACCTTGCCGTTACACTAAAGCCCACTTAAGACCATAGAAAATTTAATGATTAATTACCATAATAATGATGCCCCTACAACTTTAAAAGTGAGAAATCTAAATATTCAAAAGCTCAATGCCAGGGTAATGACAAATTCATTGTGGGTGATGCTAATAAAAAATAAAATTTTCCTCTAAATAAAACTTGTTAAATGTACAACTAAATTTTTTGGGGTAAGATTAGAACACGTGACCTCCCACTGAAAACTTAGTCAACTACTAAGCCAATATAATAGACGCGAAGTATACTTGGTATCGGCCCAACGATTACATATCACTTAGCTCAAGGTGATCTCCATCGATGTCCTACTTCATTTTATTCTATTTTGCTTCATTTACTTCTTACATGTTTTATTATTATTATATAAGCACTTGTTGTCTGAAGGAAGAAAGAGAGAGAGGGATTTTATATTTTGTGAGTATGAGGTTATCATTTTATGTATTGTTGTGGGCTAGGTGAGTGGGATTAATATAAAATGGGCTATTAGTGAGGGAATATTGCATTTTGGGTATTGAATTTTTTTGGGACATTATTACAGTTAGTGCACCAAAGTTCACCCAATCCCCACCCCAAAACAAATCTTGGCCCTTGATTTAGATATTTACAAAGCATGGTGAAGATTGAGTTTGTTGATAATCAAGAGTTGAGATTAAGAAAATTTTACTAATATAGAAGGGTTTAATAGGAGATGATGATTAGTTATTTGAGTTGTCAAAATTGAAAAGAGTGAAGAGGAGTCACTCTCCCTTGCCACTGGCCTTTCAATGCCATCACTGAATTTCCAAAGGAAGACCCCTTGGTGTAGGGAGCCACCGGCCCCCCTTATGTCGCCGCAGCCGTTGCCTGATGTTGTGATCACCATGTGAAGAATTAGATCAATGCAATGTCAGCCTAATTGATAATGTACAACACCGATCGCTACCTTGCAAGTCCACCACCGATTTCACTGGACCGCTGAATTAGGTATCCCTTAGTTCTTGATTTTTTCCATGTTTTTCTTTTGATTTCTCTTTCCACTTCACCTATGTCCATCTAGATTTGTGAATGTTTGCTTCTAGTTTCATCTCCCTCTTATTTATGGATGAAAATATCATGCAAACCTCACCATATTTTCATGTATGGATGCCATTGGACTTGTGTTCATGTCATGGATTAATTCTTACTTAAGCTAGGCATAATTTTCATATAATTTCTCTCCGATTTGAAATAATATCTTAGGGTTTATGCCTTAGAAGCTACTGTTCCCATTTACTCTAATTATAACTAATTCGTGCAAAAAATTGTATGTTATCTTTATGTTTGGCCATGGAAGTAATGAACTACATGTTTAGAGCTTAATTTCAATTGCAATCTCCAGGTGATGCTCTACTAGGTTAACTGCATACTATATATTTGATAAAATGCCTCACATAATAGAAGCATTTAAGCTTTAATTTTCTTAAGTTGCATTAACATCATTACCGTTGGAACTTTAGAAGAACAAAAATTATAAAAATGAATGTTCAAATTAATAAATTTCATAAGTTTTGGCTCTTGGCATGAAAACTGAAGCATCTATAGTTTGAAGTATCTTTCAAACTACTATAGAAGTATCTTTCAAACTAGTCAACATTTTTTTTAAATATCAGGTTCCTAGAGTCAATCAAGCAGTCAATTGGATCCCAGTAGTTCTGGAACGTACTTCAGTTAGATTCATCTTAATGTTTTCCATCTATAATCGTCATTAAAGTCATCTATAAAAATCTAAAATATTGAATAGGAGTTACAATTTTAAAAGTGAGCCAAGAAAAATCTATAATAATTTACATGCAGATCAATGTTAATTAGTATAGATAAAATAATTCAAATGATACTGCTGCAAAAACCTTGTCAATGATGCTTTCAATGACTTCATCGGAAAGATTCATGCCTGACTCGGCAAGAGTAGCTACTACCATTTGCTTTACCTGTAGGAGAAAAGAATTTGATCGTTTTGTTAGAACCATGTAATATGATTCTTGCAAAACTAAAAGGGATTAAAAAAAAGTGTAATCATCTTAGATAACATATAAATGTTTTCGGCATTTATACTGACTGTTCGACCATGGAGCTTAAAGAAGATCCAAAAGTGAGTAATCAATGAAATCTTTCAAATGAATAAGGGTTAATATACGTATTATTGCATGATTTAATACAAAATTTTGAGGGCACTACTCGTTAGTAAAGCATATGCAAGAAAAAGCAATAATTAATTTTTCTCAAGCTATAGAACCATATTAATATTCAGATATGGATAAAGCGCAAGGGAGAGAACTTCAATTTTGCAACAATATCCCGCATACCATTTGCTGGTATACTGAGTGTCCAGTACGCCAAGGCAGTGAAACAATGAAACCAAACAGCATTTTGAAATTTAACTATCCAACATTTGCATGTCAGTATTACTAGAGTAGTACCTCTTGTCTCTCTATGAAACCTTGTTGCTTGAGATCATAGAGCTGGAAAGAGACTGCAAGTGAACAATATAAAGTTAATTAATTCAAAATATCAAAACGTCAGTTAGAATATTCAATCAACTACCATACAAGCAAATAAATGAAGTCTAAAATTTTAAAAATATCGAGTCCTACTGAACGTCATATAATAACTGTTAAAAAGTATCTTTTTTATGTTAAGATACGATTAAGGAAACTCTGACCATAGTAAAAAAAGACAGTAACTGAATAATATGATCAAATATACAATAACTTGAGATAAATGAAGTAGT
Source organism: Apostasia ramifera (assembly GCA_019297695.1). NCBI lineage: Eukaryota > Viridiplantae > Streptophyta > Magnoliopsida > Asparagales > Orchidaceae > Apostasia > Apostasia ramifera. The sequence goes on from JAEMOT010000822.1 coordinate 270,129, forward strand.
ACTCCAGCAGAAAATGAAACACTAAACTTCAAACCCACCAAAGAAATAAAATACCGGCATGATAATTATGAATTAATAGGTATCATATGTCCCGCATTACATTGTTTAAAGGACCCATTACCCAAGCTGGTACAGAGAGCCGTTGCACTGAGATTGGACCATTAAATTGCTCCAATTTAAAAAAACTGTGATTAAAACAGAAAATATTTATGTATAAATGATCAAAAGCTTGGCATGCAGTTGTAAGAACAAAACTGTTTGGTTTAACTGACAAGACAATTACAAGAATTGATAAAGCAAAAAAAAATATTTTGGATATAAAATAACTTGACCATAAATAAACAAACAAATAGACGGCAAATGCAAAACTTAAATATCAGAGGAAAAGCCACAACTCGACAAAGCCACTTTGATTTGAACCACGGCTTGTAAAATATAACTCACATTCAATCTTATCATCAATAGGAGCATTGGGATGGAAGACGGAGAGAGCACGAGCGAATTCTTCAAATCCAAGAATTCCATTATGTTTTGTATCAAACAAGTCAAAGACCTGTAATGCGTAAGTGAAAACTATTAAGCAACTAGTTTTTCCAACTGAAAACTGGTACATTCAGGCAAATTGCATGGGATGGTCAAAGCATATGGTATCAAGACGGTTGATCCAATACCTTTCATCAAGCATAACATCACAGGTCATCGACACTCCTTTTCGAAATCAAACAAATTTAATTTCCATGACACTTCCAGTCTTTTACTTAAGTGTATTCAGTTGTGTTACTACTCTAATAGTAATAAAAGGAATTTCAGAATAAGAAAGAATTTCTAGACGTTCATCTCACGCAAAAAAAATTGAATTCTAAATTTCAAAATACAAAAGGTGACTCAATGAAATTCATGTGTATATCATATGTATTTATATGTTTATGCGTATAGAAATATAAATAAGCATGCATACATACATACATACAATTATCATATTGAACAACAAGCACAAACTAGCAGCATATAACAGTTATCAAATTGAACAACAATGGAAACAACATAGCCCAAATCCCAAACTATACAGAGGGTCAGTTACATGTATTTCTCTTCTCCAATCATAATAATTAAGGAGAAGTGAAATAACTAAAGCATAAGCTCTGTCAATACCATTAAACCTGTGATGCAGATCTGCAGAGAATCATTGCTAAAGTCGTGCAGCCATTTAACGAAAATTTTACGATTGCCAGAAAAACCAAAATCAACAACTATTGATACATCTAAACACCAACTTTAAACATCTCTATGCATTTCTTTTGCATATTCGCTCGCTAGTTCAACACGACACCACTTATATCATTCCAAACAAATATACCAGCCCAAATCAAAGGGATTCATTGCGTCCTTATCAAATGAAGTGAAATACGACTTAAATTGCTAAGTCAAGTCAGGAACCATTAATAGAAATGATGAAGAATATGCTTATGCCATAGAAGTATTTAGATCAGTAAGAGCTAGCTTGCAAAGAAGGGAACATTGCCAAAGATGGTTAAAGACACGAGCATGGGAGGTAGGGATTGGGACATTCAATGCATTTCTTGTATGCAACTAGAGAATGAGGACAACCACATACATTGTTTACTATATTAGGTATTCAAGCATGCATCGATGCATATATGACTTTACATATACATATGTTTTGTATTGGATATGAAACATAATAGTGCAGTGCTGACAATGTCCACCCATATACGCCATTTCATAAAAAGATGAGTCCAAAAAAAAAGGATGAAAGTTTCTGATACACAAAATTAGAGCAATAAATGTCTGGAAATACCCGGTCAGCAAACAAACTCTCCTTCTTGTTAGTCTTGAAAAGTGCCAGCTGGAACTCTTCCTACAGCAAAATGATGCAAAGTTATATCAGCAGAGAATGAAACTCGATATCATATTAAGAAGTTCTGTTGTTGACGACTAGTTGATCAATGAGGAAAAGTTCATGTCCACAAATTTGAACTATTACAAGGTAAACTTCACGTTTACAAACGAAATGGACAGTAGCTAAGAAAAGTATCATTGAGCAAAAAGGTGAACTATGACAAATCATATCAGTCATACATGAGACCTGAACATTGGTTGGTCAGAAGGAAGGTCTTAGCTTTATAATCTTGTCACATTTAAACACAATTTAGTCTAATATAAAAAGTTACTATCTCTCAATATAATTGATTGAATAATAATAGTTGCAGCAACTAAATTTGTAAACATGAACTTTACCTTGTTGATCAACCCGTCATCAATTACAGCACTGCTGATCTTTTTAAAGAGCTCATATAGTGCTTCTATTTCACTTACACTAACTGCAAACAAAATAAGGAGATAAAGATCACGGTCAAATGGTGTTATAGGATTTTATAGGAATGCACAAAAAAATACCAATGAAAACTTAGGAAAGCTTCTCTGTTTATTTAAGTTAAGAATCATATGTAGGCAAACTTATATGAAAAATTTAACATACAGACTGTCTCTCTTGCTAAAAGCTCAGGATCTTCAAGGCCCTTGGGTTTGTTGTATAGTTCGAGATCACAGCACTTCAGAAAGACAGCAAACAACTGCTTTAACCCCTCTAGGCACTGCAACATGATATTATCCCCTCATCAACACACTCCATACCTGTACAGCAATGGAAAAACCATTAATCTCTATACCATCTGGCTACAACTAACATCACCAACATACATGAACAAAAAACCTAACTTTTACAAGCTCTACCAAAAAAGGAAGAAATCAAGAAAATTAGTGAGCACTCTAACCTGCTACTATAAACTAAGATGGTTCATTTCTGACTCAACCTTCTAGTGATGAAAATCAAGATGAAATCATAAATACTGATAAATTAGTTGCAAGAAAAACACCTTCATGTGGTAGAGGAAAAATGAATTGAACTATGATATGTTGTGCATAAAGCATTTCCAACAACAGAAAATGAAAAGTTACAAAATAAAAATAACCATTCTGCAAACTATCATATTAAATGACACCATATTATCCAACAAGTTGTGCAGCACATCTTGTTGATCTTTGTTTTTATGTGTGTTTCATCATCAAGTAGCACTTTTGTTCTCTCATTTATTTTTGAACATAAGGATGAGAATTGCAGATCATTCTCAGGTCTGCTTCTTGCTGCAATCTCTGGCGAAAAGTAGCATGTGCCCCTAGATGGATGAGAATTGAGTACGCTGCCCACCACCCGACCCCAAAATTAATCCAAATTAAAAGTTTCTCCAACCCAAAGTTGAAAACAAGATATACATACGTAAACAATCGACTCAGTAACGCCTGTGTTTCATTTCTAAACAAGTTAGCAATTCCATCAACGTCGAGGATGAACATAGGATTGGAAAAAAAAATCAAAATTCATCTAAAGGAAATCCTAATAAGATTCCCAGACAATCACTAACATGATCGCAAAATTCATCAACACATCCACCAAAAAGGGAGGAAAAAAACCAAAAGAACGAGCATTCGACAGCGAGTCACCACCGAAAACAACTAAAATCGAAATCCTTCCCCTCGAGGCACGGATTGGAAACCGCCGTAGCCCGTCGACACAGAACCTCAGATCAAACGACAATCTCGATCAGAAAGAGCACGGCAGAGCTACGGGGCAGAGATTTACCTCTGAAGATGAATCGATGGGAGGAGAAGGGGGAAGTCCGAATCCTGGAACATGTTCCTGTCGCTCTTTCTCCCTCCCCCCCCTCTGCTACCTCTCTTCCGGTCCTTTTGTTCTCCGTGCCAGAAATAGCAATATATATTTTTTTTTTCCATTTTCATTTTTTTAAATAATAATTATTTGGTGTACAAATGATTGTACTGATGTTGGTCCCACCTATAAGAATTATTTTGGGAAAATTATTTAAAGGCTCCCTCAAGTTATGAGTATTGTTTTTATATTTGGTCTGAGCTTATATTTTTTGGGAACATGTCATTTAAATTTGGTTACATTTATAATGATTAAAACTGTATTATTTATTTACTATGTTAAAAAAACACTGTATTGTTTATATATGAAGATTGTCATTTTATAATTGTATTTCTTTTATATTTTAATTTTGATAAATTTCTTCTATAATTTTGCTTTTCTCATAAAAATAAATGACTTTTATATGAAAAGATCAAATTATAATTTAAAAAGTCACCTATGAAATTGAAGCAGATAAATAATGAGAATTATATATATATATAATATGTGAATAACATAAGTTTATGTAATTATACTTTAGATTTAAAAAGAAATATTTGTATAGTTTTTTTCATCTTCCTGAAATTCACTCCAAATAAACTGAAAATGCATTTACATTAAACTTCATTTACAAATCTCAATCATTTACATGCCTTGATTATTAACTAAATAGAATTGTGCTAAACGAACCATCGTTAAATCGGAGTGAGCCTGTCCAAACAGAGTTACATTCCACGACGCTGTAAATTGGACAGTGAAATTAGAATTGCATTAAATCTAATTACGTAATCTCAAGTAAATCAAAGTTTTCCTCTTATAAAGTTTCTTCTCAAGTCTACGTACACGCGTAGCCCCGTTATGGAGTTTATCACCGTCTTATGATTCTTATAATTAGGCCATACAAAATGCTCTAAAACACTTGAATACCCCTTGGACTCTTGATTCGGTACCCTCTACGCTTAAATCCATATACCCTTTAAACACCTCATAAACTTTATACTCTAGCTCGTACTCACCTTTGAAAAAGCCCTTCTATTAAAGAAATATTACTCATTTATTTCATAGATGTAGGAGCAATCTTCTTGAATCACATCAAAATTAGTGCTTTCTGTTCTCTAGTTTTTTTTGTATAATTCTATTATCTACATACGATCCAATCCTTGCATTTATTCGAACCATTTCTTTCTCTAATAATATGTTCTTGAGTTGATTTGCGTTAGTGTATGTACTTGAAATATGGATTGTTTATCTCACAATTAAATAAATTTTAGATAACTCAAATCAAATTAAAATTAAAATTAAAATCCTTTATTTTGAATTAAAAGTCTCAAACTCAACTCTAGTGGAGAGGAGAGGAGAGGAGAGTTGTAAGGCACTGTTTGGTTAGAGGTTATTTTGGCCATGATCAAGACTAAAGTGGTCTCTAATTATTTTATTTAAAAAAAAAATTATTTTTCATCCTTAATACATAAACTTCAATATAAAAAATTCACTGTATATCACATTCTATATAATTTTTAACACATTATATTTAATTTATTATTAATATTTTTTCTAATAAAATGGTTGGAGCCCATTAGAGATCATTTTAGCCATGGTCTGACCTCCAATCAAATAAGGCCAAAGTTACTGGTAGGGCAATCCCACAATTTTAAGCCTATCCTGCTTGGCGCGAGGACTAAAATCAGGACTAAAATAATACCAGTTTAAAAAATAACAATAATGATGATGAATAAATTTTTTAATCATTCTATACACATTTTAATATAAAAAATATTATTTTATTTCGCATACTCAATAAGTTTCAATAAAAACATCAATTTTATTTCACATTCTATACTAAAATACTCGATTCAAGTATTTTGATATAGAATGTGAAATAAAGTTAATATTTTTATTGAAAATTATTAAGTGGGTGAAGTAAAATAATATTTTTTATATTAGAATATGTGTAGAATAATTAAAAAAAATTTATTTACTATTATTATTATTGTTTTTTAAACTGATACTATTTTGATTCTGATTTTGGTCATCGCACCAAACAGAGCCTTTAAGCTATTAGAAGGGATAAAACTAGAGAAAAAGAGAGATATACTTTGGTTTATTTATGTACTAAATTAGAAAGCAAGGCTTAAAATTTAGTTTTAGTCATAAAAGGAAGTGCATGTTAGATAATTCAATAGTTTCCGTAGTTCTAATTTTAGCAATTTCAACTTATATTTTTATGAGAAACTTTGATTTTTAACTCAAAAGTCTTAAGGACCTGTTTTACAACAAGATTAATTTGATTATGTCAAAAATCAAAATAAGTCATTTATTAAAAATAATATTAAATGAATTTTTATAATGTTATACACAACTTTCAATATAAAAAAATTTCATTTTATTTCATATATAACATTATTTTTAATATATTAATCAACTTTATTTCAAATCAATAATACAAATTTCATATCAAGCCTTGTTACGAAACAGGACCTAATTTCAAAGAAATTTTTCTTAGAAATCTGAGAGTTTGGTGGGAACTCGCTAAACTGTCAAAACTGCGTGCCATTTTAAGACAGGAGTGTTGGACGAAATCGATCCAAAAATCATTGAAATAGATAGATTACGATTGAAACAGAATGCCTTAAATTTCTTTGGGCAAGTGTCGGCCAAAACCAATCAGAAATCTTAGAAATTATAATTGACTGAAAAGACTTGAACATAAATAAAACTTTTAATGGACAATAATATAAACCAAGTTGGACTTACTGACAGGTCCTTTGTTACGAAACAGGACCTAATTATAATTGCCGCTGGGCTTTTGAGTTTTGAGCATGTCCTTCAGACTCCACCTATTTCAAACAATTAAGAATTCCATCATTAACCTAATAGCCCTAAAGCTTTCAGAAAAATCATTAAAGTTCTTTCTTTGAATAGCATGAAGATGAACTTTTTGATAAATATGTAAAATAACTATCATTGTCATTCTCCGAGAACGATGGTCACCACACGTTGCCAAAAATAATATAAAAATAATCTTTTTCGACACCATTAGTTGTGCTTACAAGGAGACTGACACTTCACTCTTCAATATTATCATAACCTGGTAATTAAAGTTGATGGAACAAGAGTAGAAAAAGACGATGCCACCGCAACAACAAAACTAAAATTGAGCAAAATCTGGCCAAGACGCATGATGCCTCCAATCAGGAATCAGGCAACTTTTGATGGTGTCTTGATTCACAAAATTATCGACTGTCGATGATGTAGTATTTCACCAATTCGAACATTAAATGACACATTAATTCTATTAAATTTTATTTTATTATGGATATTTTTTTTGCTTAGTATGTGTTGAGAAAAATAATTGATTGAATAGAAAAGTTGTGACTGAATTACTAATCTGCAGTGGCTTCCCCTGCTGATGCGTCATGCACCCATTGATAGCAGAATGAGAGACTCACCCCCCATCCAATTGAATGTCGAATTATATTTATGCAGGTGGCACTTCAACAACTAGTAGTGCTTTTTCATAACGAAAATAATAGTCTTGGTTGCCTTTCATGAAAAAATGGACGAATCTGATAAAATTAAATACTCTTGGGGACTGAAGAATAATTTACCAAATTATTATCATTCAAGTGCGTTCAGATCGACGGCTAATATGATTTTGGAGATGACGGCGACCTGGGCACCTGATAAACGTGGGAACAGGGACGGGGGAGAGGCTGCGAGCCACACGATCACGCTGAGGGCCTCGCCGAGCCAATCGCAACCGTTAGGCACGACATTAGTTCACACTTCTCATGTTTTATTAAATTCTCGCATAAAATGCTATTTGGCTGATTAATTCCAACATCATACTGAAATCAGTAATGAAGCTGATTAGATCTCGGGCCGGGCCGGTGGCCCGATGGCCCGATGGCCCGACTGACACGATTAGACTTGTCAACGGTTCGCATCGACCCAATCTGATATGAATTTCTATTCTACTATCTGGTCATCCCCGTCTACTTGAGTCCAAGTCACCAATAACTCGATTCATTTAAAATCCAATTTACTTATGTAACTCATTTCTAATTTGTTCTATCGCACAATATCACTAATAAACCTTGCAAGCACAAGCTTGGACAATAGCCGATCAAAAGGAATTCTTGCGGTTTATATATTGCTAGTTTAGCAAGTTGTAATGTCGTAGTGCATAGTGCAATAACTTTTATAATTTATTTTATTAAATCTTTTTTTTTATTTCACTTCCTAGTACTACAATTTCTCCCACTCTTCTTCTTAGACAAACTCATTCCCTATTAAACTAGAGAACGTTATATTTACCCTATTGAAACTAGATAGAAAGAAGCAACGCACAATCTGTTGTTATCCCTAACTGGAAATGAAGAGACATGATTTTGTGTTATTTTTGCTAAATAATTCAACTTCATTAAAATAGGATATTGTTTTACTTTTATTTCACTTCTAATACATCCCCTAATCTCCTTGAGCTAATAGTAGAAAACATTTCATGCTATCTAGTGCATCAGCATTTATTGTAAATGGGATGAACTCAAAAGCAAGGTTTCAACTCGGCTTAATTTCTGACTAGAGCGAATTTGAGTCAACAACTATTTCTGATCTGAGATGTCATGGATATAGGGCCTTGACCCTACTCGTTGATGACCCTAATCACGACTTGAACAAATCAAATTTGGGAAAGCATTAGAATTTGGTATACTAAAATCTCTAAAAAAAAAACATCATATCGAGTATTATAATTATCTAGTATATTCATGAACTTCATACAAACAGTTCATGAACATTAACAAGCCAAACAAATTGAACATGAACGAGCTTTTATCAAGCCAAACATCGAGATATTCATGAAACATTTGGCTCATTTACAACCCTACAATCGCTGCATCATACACAAATTTTAATATTAAAATTTAACTATATTTTACATTATATACATATTTTTAAAAAATTAATTTTATTTCACAGTCTACACATATAAAAAAATAAGGTCTAAGTTATATCATATTTCTCATACATTCTGAAATAATAACTAATTTTATTTCATTATAAATAATTATTAATTAAAAAAATATTTTTTAAAAAATTATTTTAATTTTATTAAAATTAATCTTTACAAATAGACATTTAACGAGAGCCACAAGTTTGGAAAAATGCTACTGAACTATTTAAAAAATTCATAACTCTAATTAAATTAGACAGATAAATAAGATTACTATTATTATACATTTTTATTAATAAATAATGAAATTNATATCTATAAATAAATATATCTATAAATAAATAATTTTTTTTTTATAATTTATTATTAATTATATTATAACATAATAGTTTAAAATTTTATATATATTATTTAAAGAGATTATCACAATATATAATTATTTAATTTCATTCAATATAATGTAATTATATATTTTATAATCATTGATTATGTTATTTATATTTATATATTTATTTTATGATAAATAATTATGATATAATTATTATAATTAAATTATTTTGAGGATATTTTATCTTTAATTAATTATAACAAAAATATATTATTAAAAGTTTTTTTTTTAGCTTTATCTTACAACTTTTTTCTAGCTTTTTAAAAATTAAAGGGATTTTTACGTACAGGACATGAAATTTACACAAAATTACGTATTTCACCATCAATTCATAAATATTACCACTATCACACCATATTCATTTAAATTTTACGCATTTCACATATTTCACACCATATTCTTTAATGGTGAACTTCACATTTCTAAATTGGCCTCGATCTTAATTATATTATTAATATATTAATTAAATATTTTAAATAAATTAATTTATATAAATAATAATTTAAATATTTATGAATTTATGTATTTTAATTTATTTATCCTATTTAAAATTTTCAATTAGGGTGCCGAATTTAAATCCACATGACTCTAATTTTTAATTGAAGTAAGAAAATTGATGTGTTTATAGAAAAAAATAAAAATATATATTAGAATTTAAATATTAATAAATTTATGTATTTTAATTTACATATAATATTATAATGTATATGAAATAAGTGAAATATGTGAAATGCGTAAAATTTAAATGAATATGGTGTGATAGTGGTAATATTTATGAATTAATGATAAAATACGTAATTTCGTGTAAATTTTATGTTCTGTATGTAAAAACCCCAAAATTAAAATATTCTTAAAAATTATTTTATTGAACATAATTTTTAGATTTTAATTATATTAAAAGTACTTTTTTCATTAAAATTTTTTCTTAAACACAGTCTTAGTAGAAATAGCCTCAATAACAATTTAATAAAAAAAGAACAAGTAATTTCAGTAAAAGCAGCCTCATTTCTATTTCAATTAATGATATTTATCTTCTCTCTCTCTCTCTCACTCTCTCTCTCTCTCTCTCTCTCTCTCTCTCTCTCTCTCTCTCTCTCAATCAATATCTCTATATTTGTGTTTATCTATTTCTACATTGATTTCTCATCCTCTCAAGTCCCAGTCTCTCACTCTGACCTCATCCATTTTATTTCCCTTTCACATCACTTTCTCCATTCTCAATAACTTCCTTTGATGGCCTCTCCCATTGTTTCAAAATTTAAGACAATGTATATTATTATTATTATAATTTTTTAAATTATTAATATATAATAAATACAAGCTAATGCATAAGTGAATTGAAACTCATTAGCCCCAAAATCTAAGTCAATATTAGGTAAAAGTCACTGTTTATATATCAATAGCACAACTTATTGTTGAATTATTATTTTACGATAATTGTCTTTATAAATTCTCAACAATATCTAGCAACCTTCGCTCGCTCACCTATCCACATATATATAACTCCATAGAGTCAAGGAGATTTGTTAAACTCATTAGTTATAACTCGTTGCATTAGTTATAATTTTTATGTTAATTTCTTATCATGCCAAGTTCAAAATCTTAATTTATACTGTTAATAAGTTAAATTCAAGTGAGTTGGTATCAACTCGAATTTAAACTTTTCAAGTTTAAGTCGAGTTTGCTTCAGGTTAGGTAAAATCTCTTCGAGTTTGAGTCAATTATTGAATTGATTTGTCCATTTGATATATATTATATCGTATATTTATAATTTAATTAAATTCATATATAATTTTTTTTTTTTGCATTAAACCTTCTAATATATACCCCTCAAAATATATGTCCATACATAAGATGTTCTTTTTTTTAAGAAAATCATGCGTGATATCTTAAATGCATATTAAAAAAGCATAAACATATGTCAAAATGTGGATATCAAGTCAGTTAAAAATTGAACTAACTTCAAGTACAGAAAAAATAAAATCGAGTCAATTTTTCAGTTATAATTAACAACCCTATCCCATCACTTTTTTCTAACTTAAAACTGATAAACATATATAAATAAGTTTGATTGTAAAAAGTTCTTCCTACTATAAGTCACCTTCATCTCTCTCTATTTTTTTCAATAAATACTCTCCCCTCTTCCATCTTCTTTCTTCTCCTTTCACTACAACATAATTTTATTGAAATTCAAATGTTCCATGGATTTTAGTCCTGATAATTTTCACTAGAAGTATAAATTAAATAAAGAATAAATGTCACAACTAATAGAACTTTCAAGTCATTTAGAATATTTTTTTATTATCAAATAGATAATGAACATCACTTCATTTAGAAGAGCTAGAAATTCATTTCTTGAAAACGTTAACAATTTCGCTATAATAAAGATTTTTTTCATTGTGAATGGCGTGATTGTTCAAAAACTGATAACAAAAAAAAAATGAAAAAAGAAGAGAAAATAAGAGTATTCTACAAATAATGTAGTATAATTTAGAATATATTCATTATCTATACTCAAACTTCAGATACTTAGATCCAATTTTCGCTTAAAGCTATGACACAATTACGTATTACAAATGGGATATGAATGCCTTTTGATATTATCTTAGGAAATTAACACGATGGGCACCAAAATGTAGTGGCACTGCTCATGATACTCAATAATTATTAGGTTCAACTGGCCTAACATTTTAGCAGGACAATAGAGAACATCATGCTAGTAGTAAGCTCCACTCGATATGACGTGACATCCACTCGAATTTAATAATTTGTCTATGATACCAACTTAGGATACCTTATATAATAATTTTTAGGATAAATTGCATCCAAATCCTTAAAGTCTGAAGGGTATTGTGAATTGGTCCCAACTTTTAAAAAATCTAAAATTTAAATCTTAAGATTGCAGAAGATCTACATTTTTGGACTCTCTTTTATAATCTTGCCTTTTTTCACTAGCATTCCCTAATAGGAAATGAAAAAATTGATTATTTTTTAACTAGTTTAAACTATGTATACATTATATAAGATTGTTATATTTATCTATTCTCACCATCTTTTAAAAATTTAACTAAAATCTAAAATTCAGTTTATCTAATCTCTTGCTTTTTTTCTCTAATAATTTTAAATTAAAAATATAAATATTAAATTTCAAAGTTATATTCTAAAAAGTCAAAATATTAATGATTGTGAATAATATTATGATATAATGGTAAAAAATTGCTAATTATGGATTAATTGAAACTAAACGATAATACTCTTACAATCTCATGGATCCAAATTAAATCTGTTTTTAAAAGTGAGGACCAATTTGTAATGTGGTCCAAATGTAATTTACCCTAATTTTTATAACATAAATCATTTTTATCAATACAAATTGCAGCTTAGGATACATTACATGAACCCAATTGGGCCTTGTCTTTAACGGGCCCTGGCCCATTTAATAATTTTGATTTGATAGCGATGTTATTTATTTTTAGAAACAGCATTTCCATAAAGCTGTTCGTTTTGTTTGTATTCCGTAATAATAATAAATAAATAAAAGGTTAATTACTAAAAGTCAGCGATAATAAACCTCTACTTATATTTTTATTCACAAATTTTAAAAATTTTCTTATTAATCCCTATTTTAAATTTTTTATAACAATATAAATTCCTATTAATTATATTTATTATATAAAATGTGAGAATTAATAATTTTTGTTAATATTTAAAAAATATTTTATTTTAAAATTCTAAAAATTCTAATTTTACTTTTTACATTTTTATTTCTCTCTCTCCTCCCTGGAGCGATAGCAGTGAGTCCGCATTCTTCACAAGATTTTCATTTTTTTTTTTCAATTCCAATCACTCGGTAATTTTCAGGAGCACAAATCTCACATTTTATGGGTCCAAAAATTCTTTCACGAAGAAATCCATTTTCTCAGATTCAGTGGTTCGTATATTCTTCTTGCTGATTAAGAATAATTATAATATCAAGTAATCTCATCATATATTTGATTCCATCCAAATATGTTTGCAAGATAGATGATTTTTTCTTTAATGTTGCTGCATCTCTTTTGGAGAGATAGTTGAGTTTTCCCATCTTTTATTTTACTGTTAAGTCCATGAACTTCTGGAGTCTTATTTCTGCAGTAAACGAATTTGTTAACGTACCATCAAGCCATTTTTTACTTGATTATAAGATGTTCATTTTTTATTTTATTTGGCCCAATCTTTTCTTTAAAAAAACAATTGAGCCAAATAAAATTGCAATCAATTAGGAGAATAAATAAGAATTGAAAAATTATAGTGCTTATTTTGTCTCTTTATCTAGCTTATCCATTGTCTCTTTATCTGGCTTATCAGCTGGGAGGAGCCGTATGAGGTGAAAATCTCACGTACTATTCTGGAACGGAGATTCATTGAATAGAATGATGATCGTAATGGATGTTGGCTCAATCTGAAGAAAATTATGCGAATGCTTTACAGAATTATTATAAAGCTACGCGATTAGAAATTGATCCCTATGATCGCATCATATCGTTTCAGCCAATGACTATACATGATTCCATATTGAATTAGCTAGTTCAAAATTCTGACGATGGTGAGATGGTAGCAGCAATTAAAAGAGTCACGAGAGAAAATATGTAATAGCATATTTTTAAAATTCAAAATATATTGTAAGAAAATTGAAATTCTTTTAATGATAACTGCGAAAAACTTTTGTCTGTAATATTGAGATTGCCTACACGAAACTTTCAATAATCAACTCATAAATAAAATAATTATTTTAAAATTTGATTAAATAAAATATATAATACTATATTTTTAAAATTCAAAATATATTGTAAGAAAATTGAAATTCTTTTAATGATAACTGCGAAAAACTTTTGTCTGTAATATTGAGATTGCCTACACGAAACTTTCAATAATCAACTCATAAATAAAATAATCATTTTAAAATTTGATTAAATGTGACATATTTTGTAGAATTAAATATGCATAATCCATAAAAGTTTCTTATTTGCATATTTAGCATTTAATACTTATTATAAACATCATATACATCTTAATATATATTACTTTCTTTTTTTTTTTGAAAATTTGCACGTTTATTAAAAAACTTTAGCTAATTAACATTTAAGATAGAATTATTAAAATTTTTTATCAAATAGATATTTAAAAAGTATTTTATTTAATATTATCTTAATATTATATTAAATTATTTAGAAAAAAATAATTATTTAATTTGACGGCATTTTTATATAATTTTTAAAAAAATTAAAAAACTATAATTAAAACATATAAATAACGTGACATAATACCAAGATAACGTGAAACCGAATGCCCGTCATTCTATTTTAAAATTAGGATAATTACCTACATGCCACACAATTTAGTTTTATTTATGCCTTATTCATCCATTCTTAGTTAATTATGCTATGCACACTCAAAATATTATAAAATCTTACATACACATATTTTAACATATTTTTATTATAATGAGTAATCATACTTTTTCAATAACCTAATTATAGTTAGATTATAAAAAATTTGGACCATTGATCATATTATTTTAAGGATATTTAAATATATTTTGAGTAAAAATTTTAAAATCTTATTATTTAGGTGACGGCAAAGAAAGGAGGCATCCGCAATATAAATTGATTTTAAGACAAATCAACACTTTAGTGTGGTGTTGAGAAAGAAAAAAAATATATACCATTAAGAGTAAAAATATAATTTTAATAATTTACTAACAGAATTTTTTTTTTCAAATAGATTTTAATTAAGTTTTAACTTAAATATGTGTATGTAAAATTTTGTAATATTTTGAGTGTGCATAGTATAATTAACTAAAAATTAATAAATAAAATATAAATAAAATTAAATTATATAGCATGCAGTTAATTATCCCTTTAAAATTTATAACAGATTTAGCTCAAAACTGTAAGTTGGATAAGAGAAAATTACAGCTGAGGCCCCCACAAACTTTTTAATTCTCCACTAAACCATCATTTCTGCTATCAGTCTGCATGCACCAAAAAAGTTGGCAGCTTAATTAATTATTTGTACTTTTGTTTTGCTGATTTTTTAAAAATTTTAATTTGGCCACGGGGGCAATCTGATATTTGTTTTATGTGGCGTTTATCTAGTTCTCTGTCTTATCTAATAATTATTATTCATTTAATTTAATGTTAATATATTATTAATTAAGAGTAATGACAATTAGGTTTAATTAACTGACATAAAAATAATTTATTTTTAAAATTCATAGCCCAAATTCTCATAATAAGTCTCTTTTTACTTCTTATATTTTATACTTTTTTGTCATTATTAATCAATTCAAATGACTTCTACTTATCTATTATCATTTAATTTTGATAAACATAAAAATATTATTTTATTTTATGTGATATTTAAATATCATTTAATTTTTAATTACTTTTAAATACTACCTTAAAGACATGGTTAATAATATTTTAAAATATTATTAAATTAAATAATTTTTTTAAAAAAAATTCATTATAGCATCCCGATAATGGTGTACAAAGCGCGTTTTTAGTAAAAAATAAAAAAATCAACATATCAAATTATAATATTCCTTGCCAATTCATAGCTATTATTATTATTAATATTATGACGGAGATTTTGGCTTCATTATTATGAAAATAATTAAGATAAACTTGTACAATTCTATGCTACTGATTTTCAAAAAAAAGTTACACCAAAGAAAAATAAAATTAAAAAAAAGTTTAATAATACTCCTGGCCCTGTTTGGCGCGAGGACCAAAACAGGACCACAATAGTACTAGTTTAAAAAATAACAATANATTATTTTTTAAATTAGTAGCATTTTGGTCCTGTTTTGATCTTATTTTGGTCCTCGCGTCAAACAGGAAAAGATCGACATTTTCAAACATATTAATATTTTAATTTTCAACAATTGCACTCTTCAAATCAACTCACTTGATTCAATAATTAGTCAACATTTTAATTTAGAAAAAGTGTTAATCATCTTCAGTCCGGATTACTCCCGTTAGTAAGCCCTGTTTGGTGCGAGGATCAAAATTGAGACCAAAATAATACTAATTTAAAAATAAAAATAATAATAAAATTTTAAATTATTTTAGATAGATTTTAATTTTAAAAATATTATTTTATTTCACAAATTCAATAATTTTCAATAAAAATATCAATTTTATTTTACATCCTAAACTAAAATACTCGATTATTATTTTAGTTTTGATGTTGGTCCTCGAGCCAAATAGGATTAAAATTTTACTGCATGTTAAAAAAATTGAAATCCCCCTACGATCATACTTACAATTTGAACTAGGATGTCAAAGTTTTATGTCAAACATATGCGAAATTTGAGACTTGCTCGCAACACATTTGGTTTTTAAATCAACTCAAAATCAATTTAAAATTTTTAAATCGAATCATAGGCTAAGTAAAAGGGCTTGAAGTTAATTTCTAATCGATTTTGAGTTGGCCATGATTTGCTCGAAACAAGATTTAAATTGGTTCGAAATTATACGTATAACTTAAACAATTTACATATATATAATATATATAAAATGTTATTACATATGACTTAGTTTAGTGATCTAGTGGTAGATCAAAGGAAATTTAAAATCTATTCTCCCTAAAGTTTAGAAATCAAATCTCGAGTTAATTGAAATCACAATTCGAGCTGACTCAAAATCGAGTTGATTCGAGCTGAACAGGCTCGAATCATGACCCATTTTTATTTTGAACTGATTTTCAGCTTAAATTGAGCTCAAAATTTTTGATTTCAAATTATATTTGGCTCACTTAAAATCGGTCAGGTAATATTCCTAGTTCTGAGAATTATTTATATATTTTTAATTATCAAGTTATTTAATTGTAATTCATAAAATTTGTTTTAAAAATTTAAAGAATTTGACCTTAATGGCACCCTGAAAATTTATTTTGTTCAATTATTTTAACTTATTATTCAATCTATTTTCTGTAATATTTGTAAATATTTTAGGCCTTTCATGTTAATTTTTACATTTTAAAAATAAAAATATTATAATATATAAATTTTAATATTAAAATTAATTTTATTTTACATCTTGAATTCTAAAATTAAACAAAAAATTATTCCCATCTTAATATATATATATATATATATAATTTCCATCTTATATATGTATCTCAGTACGAAAAACAATTGTTTATACAAAAATATTTAATTTAAGTTTAATTTTAACATTTTAAAAATAAAAATTATAATATATAAAATTTAATGTTAAAATTAATTTTATTTTACATCTTGAATTTTAAAATTGAAAAAAATTTATTCCCATCTTATACATATATATATATATATATATATATTTTAATTCCCATCTTATATATGTATCTTAGTACAAAAAAAATTATTTATACAAAAATATTTAATTTAAGTTTAATTTTTAATTAAAGTTTTTTGCTATAGTAATTAATTAAAGTTTTTTTATAGGATTTTTAGTTAAAGTTGGCACAACGGACAAACACATCTCAAAGAAAATTATATATTTGTTGGCTCTAAAATAGGAATTCAATCTCAGCCGTACACATGATCATCAATTTTCGACTCATCATGTGACGTTCTCCACTTGAACAAAATTTCTTGAAAGGACTAATTCTGGACGATATTTTCGTCCAAGTCAGGAATTTTCATAATCATTCTCCCAACTGATATCCGCCACGTGTCCCAACAGATGTTAGCTGGGTCCCAACACCACAGTAACACGCTACGTGGCAAAGAGGATATTACCTCCACGTCGGACAATAGAAAGCGACCAATAACGTCGCGGCATAAAAATATCTAAATCAGATTTATACAATTTTTAATATTAAAAATTATATAAAAGTTTTATTCTACATGCCTCATACTTTTAATAAAAGTTTTTAATAGAAAGATAAAATTTTATCTCCATTATATGTACTATTTTGTATTATAAAAATAATTATTTTATAAGCAATTACTTTAAAAGTCTTACCAATATTTTTTTATAAAATTTAACTTTAAATTCTTTAGATTAGCGGTTAAAGCGGCATTTTAAAAATAACACTTTTTTCATACAATTCTCGAGAATATTTTAATTTTTAAAAAATTAAAAAATAGCTATGAACAAAAAATTAAATTATTTTTTTAATTAGCGATTAAAGCGGCATTTAAAAAATCACTTTTTTCATACAATTTTTGAGAATATTTTAATTTTTTAAAAATTAAAAAATAGCTATAACAAAAAAATAAATTATTTTTTAATTTTTTTTACTATAATCAAGAGAGAAAATACCTTTAAAAATAATTAAATTTTAATAATTATATTATAACTATTTATTATATAATAAATATATAATATAAATAACATAATTATTAAAAAATATATAATTTCATTACATTATAGAGTATGATAATATATTTTAAAATATATTATTATGTATAATATATTTATTTAAATATTAATAATATATAATTAATTTAAAACTTGTATAATTTAAATTATTATATAAAACTACTACATTAAATATATATTTTTAAACTTTATGTAGTACAAATATAATTATTATATTAAATGATATATATATATATATAATAATATTTATCACATAAAAAATAATATAAATAATAAAATATTAAATTAATTATATTTTATTTTATTATTTATTAATAAAATATATGTAATAATAATAATAATAATTTTATTTAAACTATACAATAATTTTTTTCAAATAGTTTAATTTTTAACAACAGTTTACTAAATAAATAAAATATACAGTATTTTTTTACACAATACTGTAATGTTAAATAATACTTAATTATTCGACAATTTAAAGCATTTAAAAACTGATAATATTTTGAATATGTAAATATATAACTTAACCATTAAATTTGTAACTTATTTCCTCCTAAAACAAAATATTTTCAAATTTTTGGATTCACCTCTCAATTTTTTTTTTTTTTTTTTTATGATATACTCTGCGGCAAAGCATTGACCGTTGAATAATTTGACGATGGCTTCGAATCTTGATAACCTTCGTCCGGATTTGAGTTTTGGTGGCATCTATTTGATTATTTGTTTGGAGATAATCGGTCAAGATTCTAAATCAAAAATTTTAAAATTAGCACCGGCTTTGATATAATCTCCTGCTAAAAATTTATTTTGATTTTAAATTAATTTAATCTGTTTGATGCGAGGACTAAAACAGGACCAAAATGATACTAATTTAAAAAAAATAATAATAATAATAAATAAAAAATTTTAATTATTCTATACAAATTCTAATTTAAAAAAAATATTATTTTACTTCACATACTCAGTAATTTTTAATAAAAAAATAATTTTATTTTACATCTTAGATCAAAATACTCGATTCGAATATTTTAATCTAGGATGTGAAATAAAGTATATATTTTTATTAAAAATTATTGAGTATGTGAAGTAAAATAATTTTTTTTATATTAAAATTTATGTAGAATGATTAAAATTTTTTATTTATTATTATTATTAATTTTTTTAAATTAGTATCATTTTGGTACTGTTTTAGTCCTCGCGCCAAACAGGACTTCACCATTCTTGTTTGTTGGGAATAAAATAAAATCAAGGATAAATTGCAGTCTGAGCCCTGAGGTTAGAAGTGTATTGCAAATTTTTTAAAAATCTCAATTTAGATCTAGAAGTTATAAAAGCGTTAAAGTTGTAGTCCTTTTTTCAGAATCTATCTTTTCGCTGGCCTTTTAGGGCAAAAATGTAAACTTTTGTTATTTTTGACTATAGCTTAAATATTTACCCATTTTAAAAATTACTATATCCATTTATTTTTATAGTTCTTAAAACATTTAGCCAAATTTTAAAATTTAATTTATTCAATCTCTTGCTTTTTTAATTAAAAATTTTAAACTAACAAATATAAATATTAAAATTTAAAAATTATAATCTAAAAAGCTACAAACTTAACGAATTGTAATAATATATTTTAAAAAATAAGGACCAATTTGTAATGCCTTTCGCAGCTCTGCACTCAGATGCAAGTTACCCTAAAATTCAATAAGCACATGATGTCTAACTGGAAGGGTCAAAATCAATTTTGATGGCTCCATATATAAGCAAATGGTGAGGCCGGCACAACAGCAGTTATTCGTGACCATCAAGGAGTCTTCTTAGGAGTTATGGATACCAAATTGCTCACGAGAGCAGTCGAGATGGCAAAGACCAGAGGGACTCTAGAAACGGCGAGATTGGCTAGCATGTAGGTAGATAGAGCACGAGATATCTAACTAAAAAGGGGATTCTACCATTGTTATTAAGGACATCCTATTTTCACTATATTGCTGGAAGCGGGTTATCATTTGAGTATTTTGATTTTTTGAGTGCTTTTAAGGCACATAATGTTACACATGCACACAAATTTGTAAATAAGGCAACTGCCTTTGTAATTACTTCTGTTTGCATAGCAGATATAGAATGGAACGAAGATAGACCTCTCTCACTTAAATTTTGCATGATTTTCACTGAAGATCTTGACTATTATATTTGATGTACTTGTTTTACTTTTTATAATATCCTAAGTTTTTATCAAGTTTCAGAAAATACCATTTTTATCATCTATCTTCTCTCTTCCCTCTTTTGCAAGCAGGAGGAGACAACCCTTCCTCTCTCTTCTATTGCTTCACTCTTCTACAATCATACGAAGGTGTCCCCTTCCTTACTTTATCTTTCCTTCTCTTTCCTACTTCTCTCTTCCGCAAACAGGCTAATCGAAGGGTCTTGGCCCCCTTCTTTCTCTCCTCCTTCTCTCTCTCGCCCTACTTCCTAAAGCAGGCACACGCTATCCCTCGCCAATTTGAATCATTGGCCATCAAATAAAGAAAAAAAAAAGAATGGAAAGGATCAAAGAAGAGAGAGAAAAAAGAAAAATGTAAGAGTGATATAAAAGTTCACATTTTATGTGTTATTTACTCATTTATTAATTAAAATTATTTAAATGAATCAACATAAAGTGTGTAATCAATCTCAAAATACTTGATCAAGAATATTAACATATTTCAATTGGACCTAACTGTTAAAAGTTTTAATATATAAATTTATATGATGTTTTGCTTTAAATTTTTTTTGAATTATATTATACTTAAAATTTAATGATCTGAATATAATTTCTTTATTTTTTTCTTTTGGTTTGCATTTTGCTTTATATAAGTGGTTTTTACAAAATTTTGTTTGTAAATAAAATATTTTGTATAAATATTTTTTTATTTATGTAAGCATTTTATTTGGATAGAATATGATTTTTATTTTTTGTGTATGACTTTTTTTTTGTTTTTTTGCTTAAAAGCGACAATTTTTTACACAACAATTAAGACCCCTAGGGCACGGTGGGCCCGGCCAGTTGCCGCAACCTGCCAATGGGTACGGTGAAATTAAAATGAAAAAAAATCCTCAAGCCGTACCCAATAATTTTTCTATAAATGACAGCTGATGAGCCACATTTCATTTAATTACGAGAACAACCTTTCATAAAGCGCCAACACTCCAGGGGCCGCCACGTGTTATCACGGTGTCGAGGTGTAATTGCACCCATGTAATTCCCCTAAAAATTATTAAAAATAAATCAGAAATTATTACGAATTTTTAATTTATCATTGCTTTCCAATATGTTTGATCACGACTTGCACATCAAATATTATATGATTTAACGATCAATGGGAAAGTAGATTAATGACCCAGTATATTTGCATAAACAAATACAAATAAAATATAGTTATTATTGATGCAAAAAATGCACCAGAGAGAAATGAGACAATAATTTTTATGTGAAAATCCGAATATCTGGGGAAAAAATCATGACGTCATCCAGAGGATTTGAATCCACTAATCGAATATCCTCTTACAAAACTTGATCTCTAAATGAAGACCGAATGAGTACAAGAGGAATAGAGAGAGAGGGGCAGCTCAGCCCGAGAGAGAGAGGAAGAAAGGGTCCTTAGAGAGAGCAATCTCCCCCTTATTTATAGCTTGGAGAGGAGGGGACATAGTAGGTTTAGTCTGTAACATCTGACACCTACTCCTACAAAGAACGATTAGGGAGTGGCCTCCCATGCTGTCTTAAATGCTGAGTTGACACAGTAGTACGGAGGGTACGATTTTGTGATATCTCTTTGAGTCGCTGTTCGACAAGGGACTGCTGTTGAGCAACTGTTCGGCAAGAGATGTTAGAGAATGTTCTAACAATTATTAAAATTTAAGTAATTTTAAATTTAAATATATATATATTTATTTAATTTTTCTCGTCAATTGTTTCTAATCTTCTATGACTTTTGCTTGTGTAAAAAATAATTTTTAATTTGATATTTTGTGTTAAAATTTTTTAAATATTTAAAATAAAATTAATTAAATTTTAAAATATATGTAAAATATAATGTAAAATTAATTTTTTATTTAAAATTTATATAGAATATAAATAAAATTAATTTTAATTTTAATAATTATGTAAATTTGGAAATATTATTTATTTAATATTTATATTTACTTACTGTGTGATCATAAGGTAAGTAAAAATTAACCTAGCAAAAAGAGCTCTTATAAGATTTTATTTGTATATTATTATATTTATAATAATATATAAAATTTATAAAATAAAATTAATAGCGATAGGTCTCTCTAATTTATATTTATTTGAAGCTAGATCTCCCTAATTTGTTTTATTAATATCACGAGTTCATTTAATTTTTAAATTAATTAAATTAGTCTGTTAATTAAAAAAATATTTGAATATATTTGTTAATATTAGTGGATCTATTTGCATATTTTTTTAAATTAGAGGATAAATTAAATTGATTAATTTAAAAATTAAAGGAATTTAATTATGCATAGGCTCAAATAGTGGACCTAATTGCTTTAAATATTAACCCTATAAAATATATGTATCTTCAAATATATGGTGAGGGTTTGAAAATGAGCATGTGACGCCCGTGACGGAAGAGAGCGGGGAGTGATCACTGGGTGATGTCCTAAGAGACAAGAATTTATTGAGACAAAGTGCAACTTCTCGCAGGCTTCTAGGTCGAATAATGAGTAGTGAGAGGGGCATAAGAATGAATAATCCTACATTAAAAAGAGAGGGAGATCCTGAATTGTATAAGTAGATAACATGATCTCACATGGTAAAGACGTATTTTGAGACAAAACTGTGAGGCATATGATGGAAAACTCTATAGTTAAGTGTGCTTGGGTTGGAGTAGCACTAGGATGGGTGACTTCCTGGAAAGTGCTCAAATGACACAATTTTCATAAAGTAAAAGCGTATAATACCTGTACATTGAGATCACAGAATGTTATATATTATCCTTTGCCCATTAACTAAAAATTTTGAGTTAAAATGTGTTTACACTTATATATTAGCTTTAACTTAACTCTCCAATGTATTACTTCCTAACAATTGGTATTAAGGTTCACAGTTTGGTACAGATCAAGTGGTTATGCTAGATTGTGCTACGATGGATTTTCTCTATTTTACCATGGTTAAAAAATTCTAAAAGCAAGTGACTACCAATGTGGCATTAACTAGTTAAGTAGGCATTCGTCGCAAGCATTTAATAGGTTAAATGAACCATTAAAGGGAGAGCAAAACCAGTATGGATCACATGTGGGAGAGATTGTTGAGATGCACATAAAAATTATCCCACATTGAATGATCAATAATAAATTAAAATATTAATATAGAAGTATTGACCCTACCTATTAACCTATATTTTTAGGTTAAAAGATATCTAAACATATTTAGAGTCTCAACTTTTTTTTTTAATTATAGTAAAGCCTCAATTTAGGTTTTTTAGGTGTGGCTTTCTTAACATTGAGCTTTTTTATGATTTCTTCTCTCAATTTTTTTTGAAACGTGTGATCAATTTAGGGGTGGGAATTTTGTTCTAAACTTTAAAACTTGTTTTCATCGTATTTGATTAGATATCGACTCATTTTTCATGACTAAAAATCAATTGCTCGAAATAAAATTGTTTTAACTTGCAATCAACTTGCTATGCATGAGATCATGAATATTTAGATTTTTAAAAAAAATAAATTTAATATATTTTATGCGTTACTTAGGTTGAAATTTTTTTAAGGCATGAAATTAAATGTTTATTTGTGTGTTCTATTATAATGTTATAATAATTGATTAATACATTGATCACCTAATGTTTTGAGTTTTAATCATAAAAAATACTTTGTAATTCTCATAAATATTTGTAAATATTAAATTTAATTAATATTTTTATATAATAATAGTATCATATATAAAAAAATTTAATTTTCATTATATAATAATGATATCATATAAAAAAATTTTAATTGGTGCGCAGACAGGATCATTTATGATGCGTGGAATTACTCTATATAACTATAATCTAGCAATATTGAATACCGATTGGGGGTAAAATAGTCATTTCACTAGGACTGCTGGAAAGATTTTGTGGAGGGCGGAGTCGACACAGCGCAACATCCCGTGCGTCTCCCGCTGAAACTGCCCCTAGTCCTTTCATTAATCACACAAATACCCTCAAAAAGAGAATAACAAAAGGGTACCCTCCGTGGGCTCCACTATCCTATCTTCCCCTTCCTTTCTCTTCAGGACCTCAGCCATCTCTCTCTGTCTCTCTCTCCGCAGGAGGGAATCGAATGCTCGAACCTCACCCTTTTCTCCCTTTGAATCTCCAACTTTTCTATGCTTCTTTCTCCTGTAGGGTTTGAAATTGAAGGGGCTTGCTGAGGAGTGAGCGAGATTTGCTTCCCGGGTGGTTCGAGCAATCGGTAAATCTTCTGGGCGTTAGAGTTGGATGTTCAAACAGAGAAATTTCTCTTGTTTTTTCTGACCCTTTCTGTTTGCTGATCTTTCTCTTTTGTTTTTGAACTTTCGATCGACCTTTCTCTGCTTTTGTTTGATCTTTTCCATGACTGTGTTTGGAGGTGTCGAATTGGACTTGGTTATTTAGGAGATTCTTGGGCTGGGATTGCTGGAAGGGGAAACAGTAAGTTTTCTGGCACGAATGGGAGAGTTCGCTTTTTGGGTTTCATTTTGTTTGAAATTTTTTCTTTAGTAGTTCTTTTTTGCTGGATAATTCCATTTCCGTTGGGTGGATATCTTGATTTTCGCTATTCTATTTCCTAGGTTTTACTGGGAAATTCGCTTTTGGGGTTCATAAGAATGATTGTTTTTGGATTCTTTTCCCTGTTCTTGCCTTACAAGTCGCAGATTGAATCTTGCTTGAAGAGAGAAAACTAATGAATGGTAGCTTTTTCTATCAAATTTGACTTGTCTAAACCTAAGGAGAAGGAAAAATACCATCGAAAACCTCACTTTCTCCACCACTTCGTCTTTTGGGGTTTATGGTGCAATCTAATATTTTTTAGTTACCAGCTTACTGCCGTTGCAATAATTGAGCTTTTCGTGGCTAACTTTCGTAATAATCATTTGATTATTCTCCAGGAGATAGAGTTCTTCAACATTAGTAAATCAATTTGATTTTGTTTCTTTGAGTGGCTGTTTTGAGTTATATACTAATTGAGTTTGCAATAAGGTGATATTGGTAATCTAGACTTTTCTTACAAGATCTCACAAGTTTGCTGAACTAGATATGCGATGCTTTAACACTTTTGTTACTAAGAACTATTCTGATTAGATGCAAATTTGGTGAAAAGGAAGAAGAATTTTCCCATCCATTTTTTCTTCATTTTCTGGCATTGTTGAACTGGAATATTATCATCATTCAAGTAGTTAAATAATAATTCTGATGTTTAATATCCAAGAGTTCACACCCAACATGTGATTTAGGGGGCATTTGGTTTATGTTATCATGATGTTTTGTGATGTTATCTAGATGTCTTGACATCTAGATACCATCTTTTGAGTGATAATTTTATAATATTTTATAAAATTATATACACATATTATCAAACCAAACAATCATTTTCTCTATATGACATAACATAATATCAAGATTACATTGAACCAAACACCCCCTTAGGACATGTTTGGCATGAGCCCAAAAATGGGCAAAAATATTTTTTAATAATATTTTAAATTTATTATAAATTTTAATTACTTTATTTCACATCCAACATAAATTTCAACCTTAAAATCAACTTTATTTCACATCCTACACTCATCCCAATATTAAAATAAAATTTTTTCCCATCAACTCTATAAAATAAAATATTTTCTCTTTCCTTACTCAAATTTATCCTCCAACCAACAAGCCCTTAATCTCATTTTGTACGATGATTACTAGGTTTATGTTTAAATTTTTTTTTTTTGCAGGTTGGGAAGCAAACATCAGATTTCGATCTTCATTCATCTGATTCCTTCAAAAGAATCATGGTCTCCCTTTGTGACTTTTGTGGGGAGCAGAGGCCAATGGTATATTGTAGGTCAGATGCTGCATCCTTGTGCTTGTCATGTGACCGTAATGTTCATTCTGCAAATGCACTTTCTCAGCGCCACTCTAGAACTCTTTTATGCGATAGATGCTATTCAGAGCCTGCAATGGTCAGATGTATCGAGGATTGCATTTCGCTTTGCCAGAATTGTGATTGGAATGATCATGGGACCTCTTCATCTGCTTCAGGGCATAAGAGGGAGACAATTAACTGCTATTCGGGTTGCCCGTCAGCAACAGAACTTGCTAGAATATGGTCCTTTTCATTGGAATATCCACCATTGTCAGATTCTAGCTGTGAAAAGGGAATGGGTCTAATGAGCATTAATGAGAACAGTGCTAGTAGTTATTGGGGACCCCCAGAAAATAGTAGCAACATGAATGTGGCAGAAAGATGCAGAATGATTGATTCAGAAAATGTTAATAAAAATGTTCATATCGGTTCTTCTACAAGTACTGCAAATCCTATGGTATGTTTTGCTAATCAGCCTGGTAGCTAGTATTTTGTTTTTCCTTTTTTTTGAACATGGTAACTAGTAACTTCAATAACAGCTAAGATGCTTGAAATATGAGTAACATCTACCATTTAGCATATATGTCAATGGAACATCATTTCATATTTTACGTTGAATTTTGCATGTGGGATGAAAGAGCTGTCTGTTGAAATAAGGAAGTTTTATGCAGTCTTTTGGGGGAATTTATAGAGAAACTTAATTCACATTCATTTGCATGGATGGCACTTCAACCAAATATAGTGTTTAAAGCGATTGGCACCTCTTCTGATGTGTTGGTATTTATACTCGTCAACAAGAATTCTCTTGGGATTATGATTTATCTAGGCTTTCTAAATCATGACAAACCAGCTTTCATTGACATTTAAACTCATTTTATTATGATGCATTTACTGATGGTTGCTTCTTTTTGTGAAATATGTAGTCTGATGATTCTGGAATGAAAGATAATGGGATCACCAAAAACGGATTCTATGATAATTTTGCTGTGGATGATGTTGACTTGACTTTTGAACATTATGAAGAGCTGTTTGGCGCATCACATGCACATTCTGAACAGATTTTTGATGATGCTGGGATTGACAGCTTCTTTGAAATGAAAGAAATTTCTGCTGCAAGTTCCAACTGTCAGAGTGAAGCTGTTGATGAGGTACAGCCTTCCCTTTAATAGCTTGTGGTTAAATTATCAACTAGAATATTGTAAGATTGGATCGTCTTCCATTATTTGTGACCTTTTATTGGGTATTAGTGTCTCTATGCTCCTCATTGATTTAGATTAGGGGTGTTAAAAATATCCGAAACTTGAAACTTGCTTGGAACTCGTTCGATTTTTGAATCGACTCAAAATCGGTTCAAAAATTTTGAATCGAATCATGAGCTAAGGACTTTGGCTCAAAGTTCATTTCAAGTCGATTTCGAGTTGGCCTTAGCTCGCTCGAAACATGATTCGATTTTACTCGAAACTAATATATAGCGTAAATAATAATGATATATAATATACATATATATAAATAAAATGCTATTATATATAATTTAGTTAGTGGTTTAGTGGTAGAGTGGAGGATATTTAAAGTTATTTTCCTCAAGGTTTAGGGATCAAATCTTCTTGAACACATAATATTTCTTACAAGTTAATTCGAATCATGATTCGATCCTGCTCTAAATCGAATCATTTCGTGCCGAGTCGGCTCGAATCATATTCCATTTCAATTTCGGACCATTTCGAGCAGAGCCAAATTCGAAATTTTCAATTTCGAGTTGCCTTCGACTCGCTCGAAATCAGTCTGATAACACCACAAATTTAGATCATGTGAGGAAATCAATGCAAATAGGGATAAAAAAACATGAAAACACAAGTGCTAACAGCATTGAGCCCAAATTATAGGTACTTTCTTGGGCAGGGACAAACAAAAATTTTATTATAATGAATAATTAGTAAATTATAGAGACAGATGGCTACCCAAATTTAAGAAATCATTCTTTAGCTCTAGCACAATTTGAAATTTTATAGTATCTACATGGGGTGTTGTCCCCACACCCCTGAATCCTTATGCATATGCATTACGCACTAGATTGGGGCTTGGATTGAGTAATTGATTGGAAACATTTGACAAAGTATGATTTAGGGCTTCTCAACTAAATTGTTTATAGTTCCTTAGCTCTTTTTTGGCAATAACACATAGGTCTCTGAGATTATGGTATGATATCACATTGGTGCACATTATTAAGAATATCTCTTTTGGGTCCTTGAGATATGTTGAGTTTTTTAATCTGCTCATTTTATCAAAAGTTCTGTTAATTTATTATAAAATGACAATATTACCCTCTTCTTTCCCTTAAATTCCCATTGGACTTCGTTGTCTTGTTTGATATCTCCCCGACCTTGCCATCGTTGCTACTTGATGGCCACTTGGTTTTGTTGCTGGCCACCGGTCCAAAATCCAAGCCGCTGATGAGGCGGTGGTGGAGGAGATGCTTTGAGCCCTAGAAGCCTTGAGGGTAGCATCCAAGGACATTGAGACGAGTCTTGCAATTTCGCAACGAATTCTATCACCATGCATCCCCTGTTCGCCTAGCCCCATAGATCGTTGCCAGCAATCTTCTCTTTGAAAACCCCTCCTCTCCACTTTTTTATTCCTTCTTTTTCACCCTTAAACTGACAACACCACCTTTTTCACTGCCCGATGATGACGTGGCAGAGAGTGTAGGACTTGTAGGTGGAGTGGAAAGAGAATCACATATAGATGCATTGTAGAAGTGGGGGCTGCATTAGGGAGTAACCAGATCTTCTCCTTCTCCTCGAACTTGTTAAGGCAGAGAGTGCACTCAAGTTGCTCATTCTCGTCAGTGCCGGCAAACGCGGTGAAAATAGCAGGGGAATGGATTTGAGGATGACTGGGTTGAGGCTACTTGATGTAGCACAAGAGGCATTTTATGATGATTCTAGCTTTACTAATATTATTGTAATGTTTAGGTTTTGAAATGCAGAAAATAAATTTTTTTTTTTTTAGATTATTATTTTTTTAAAACTAAATGCAAATGAAGAGTAGATTGAACTAAGTTTTTTAAGTTGTACTAAAGAATGATATCCACCTACTCACATAAATTGACATAGAGTAAATATGATGATTACGAGTAAATCAGGTATATTCAAGAAACTCATGTGATAAAGATAAACAAATTACCTAGTTTAGGAGAGATTTAGCATACATGTATTTTTAACTTGAAATTTCCTACACATAAGAATCTAATAGAGCCATTCAACATATAAATTTTAACCAAATATTAACCATATGAATTCAGTTCAAAATAAGTTTGAATTCAGTTCAGAATAAGGAATTCAGTTCAAAATAAGGAATTCAGTTCAAAATAAGGAATTCGGTATTTTAACCATACTGTGAAAAGTATTTTCAAAAATAATTTGAAATTTTGACCAAAATTCAAAATATAGTGTAAATTTTAACCATATGATTTTTGATTGATTTTTCATAGTTTCTTATGTTAATGTATTGTTTCTAAGCAATTATCTTCACATCAATAGCATGTATACTGAAATTTGTTAAAAAATTGATAATTAATTTGATAAATAAATCATTTAATGTCATCCTTAATGAGAATTAACTGAAATGTTATTGTGTGTGTGGAATTTGTTTATGTTATATTTGTGATAGTGAGGATAGAGTGTTTAATATGCAATTTATTTATTTATGTAATTTCCCTGAGACATGAGAATTGTAAGTACCTTGGTTATGAAGATATAGACGAGGACATCACAAATAGAATTAAAGTTGGATGGCTTAATGTGGTGAAAGCCTTAAGTTTTCTTTGTAATAAAAGAATATTATGAAGACTTAAATAAAAATTTTACTAAAAAGACAATTAAGTTACTTTTATTATATGGATTAGAATGTTAGGCACTAAAGAATTCACCTAGGGGATAACTTTTTAGCGCAGCAATATTGAGAGTTTTAACATAGATTCATGTTAAGACCAAGATAAATTTAAATTAAAAGAAATGCTTATATCATGGAGGATGTTGTAAAATCTATCAAAATTAAGATTAAGAACAAACTTAGATGGTATGGCATAGTGCAGAGCAGGAACATCACTAAAATGAGTAATGGACATCTTTTTGTTTGAAATAGGAAGGAAAATGGGTAAACATAAGTAACTTTATTAGACGTTATACAAAAGGTTTAGATTAAGTTGGGGTTATTACCATGAGTTGATTAAATGATGAAATAGGATTTGTAAAGCCAAACGAAAAACTTGGAATAAGGTTATCATGATGTTGATGATCATGTAATTACCCCAAACAAGTAAGATGGCCATTCTTGATGAAGAGAAGAGAAGCGCAATTTGTTTCTGTGATAGTGCCTTTCATGACTTGAGAATCAAGTTGATTAATATTTTTGAAGTTATTAGTATTTATTTGATTTATTAGTCTTAGGAATTCCTTCTTATGTTGTTATGCTGGAGTACAGGTTTAAAATTGTCTTTTATATCATCTACAATATCATATGCTGCCTAATACAGCTGGGATGGCTATCTTATCTCCATCTTAAAAGGCATGTGTGATATTGATATGGTGAGCTAAAATTTCCAAGTTATATATCTATTATATATATATATATATATATATATATATATATATATATATATCGGTGAATTACTTATGAGCCCCTTAAGTTTGATGTATCTTTTCAGTTGGTTCATATTTTATGAAATCTTTTATTTAGGTCCCATGGTTTATTGAATCTTTTTAATGGGACCCTCTAGTTATCATTTATATTTTTGTTATCTCTATTTTAAGCTTTCTATTAAAATTCACCGTTAAGTTTACTAAAAACCTAGAGCATATGCCTAAAGTAATATTTATATGTGACTTATACTTTAACTATCCTTTGTCATCTTTTAAAAAGTTTTTGAAACATATTAAAACTTAAGGTTAAAAGCAAATAGGTCCCTCTGGTTTGAGCTTATGTATAATTGGGTCCCTCCAATTTCCAAATTAACTAAATTGTCTTCTAGTTTGAGATAACATGCAAACATACCCAATTTTATGAATAAAGAGACCCAATTAACGATATTTCCTCTAATTGGTGGACTAGCTTGGTTTGTTTAAAAATTACATCAATATTTCAGATAAACATAATGTGCAACCTAATCTAGTAGGTTGTAATTGGAGAAGATGTTATTTATTGGGTACCTTTATTAATACCAATGAACATTTTTGCATATCATCTCAAACTTGAGAACCAATTTGGCTAATTTGAAAACTAAAGGGACCTAATTGCTATCAACCCTAAGAATTAAGGGGAAAAAACTTGTGAACAAGTTTAATTGTTTTGTTTTTTGTTTCCATTTTTCACTTTATGCTAATATAGCTACATTTTTGTTGTAAAATAGTCATTCTGCTTTAAATTAATGGAAAATTTAATGGAATGGCCTGACTGAAAGATGTTATTAACTATAGGGATCTGAATATCTGATTGAAAGAATTTTAAAAACATCAACCAATTTGGAAGATACCTCAAACATAAGGGCTTGTAAGTAATTTATCCTATCTATTAAAAGAATTTAAGAATGCTGTTGTGCAATGTGCAGCGATATGAACAATATCTGCTACAGAAGCTTATCTATGAAGAATATTTTCTTTTTTGATGGGGCTTTATTTCTTTTCGTATGATATTTGCAGCATTTTGTTGAAGTGTTATGATAGTAGTCTTTGTATGCAGCTAACAAACATTAGCATATGTATGTTTGTTCAACATTGATGTTTGCTTTCACGCAGATGCTCATTTTTGAATAATGGGCACGTTGTCTTTTTTATGCTTCTTTACTGTTGAAAAGCCGTTTATTCAATGTTTTAAAGTAGTTCCAAGTAGCCTAGAGATGTTAATACCAAGGAACCTCTGGTGCTGCTATGTCTTGTTGTTTTGAAGTGTTTGAAACTACTTGTTTAAAGCTGATAGTCTTTGCATATTTGAAACATGTGTTCCCTGTATATATAATATAAGCTTGGGTAAATTACATTTTTTTTTTTTTTTGTGTGTGTGTGTGTGTGGAGAGGTGGGGGCGTTGGCTTCTGCAAGAGTAGAGACTAGAGAGAGGAAGGGGGTCTATTGTATGTGTGTGTGAGAGAGAGAGAAAGAGGAAGCAAGGATTATTTTGGTTAATTATTTTATTTAAACCCTTTTATTATATATATGATTGGAAACCATTTTAGTGTACGTCATTAAAATCACTTACGAAATGCATGGATCTACGTGATATCATTTTTGGAGGGAAAGAACTTGCATAAAATAATACAACAATGTGAACCTGTCTGAATGGAGGACTATACCTCAAGGACCGAGGTGTATTTACCCTATATGCTTATTAGGAATTATTCTCATAGCTATTTTCTTTCTCTTGCATTATTTGCTTGTCAGGTCAAATTCAAGCAAGCAGCATACAGTAATGTTGTATCTGCTGATTCTTTAACATCGAACCGAGGAGAAAAAGCAGACTCGAGCATGTCCATTCCAGCAAGGCAAGCGCGTTCTAGCTTATCCCTTTCCTTCTCTGGTTTAACCGGTGAAAGCAGTGCTGGTGATTACCAAGACTCTGAGATGTCTTCAATACTTCTCATGGGCGAACCTCCATGGTATCCGTGTGGTCCTGAGAGCTCAATCCAAGCAGCTAACAGAGATAATGCCGTCATGCGCTATAAAGAAAAGAAGAAAATACGCAGGTAAGTGCATCATACTGTTGATGTCTTTTCATCATACGTAAATCACTCTTTTTCCCCCTTTTTTTGTTGAAATATTTGAGCTTGAAATCTGTTTTGCCATTCGAATTGTTTTGTTTAAGGCCCTGTTTGGCGCGAGGACCAAAATTGGACCAAAATGGTACTAATTTAAAAAACAATAATAATAATAATAAATAAATATTTTAAATTATTTACACAAATTTAAATATAAAAAATATTTTTTTACTTTATATACTCAACAATTTAAAATAAAAATATCAACTTTATTTCACATTCTAGACTAAAATATTCAAATCGAGTATTTTGATTTAAGATGTGAAATAAAGTTTATATTTTTATTAAAAAATTATTGAGTATGTGAAGTAAAATATTATTTTTTATATTAAAAATTTGTGTAGGATAATTAAAATAATTTATTTATTATTATTATTATTTTTTAAACTAGTACTATTTTGGTCCTGTTTTGGTCCTCGCGCCAAACAGGGCTTAAGTGTCCAGATCTGCTCTGGCATCTTCTCCTTGTCCAGCAAGTCATCGTATAAGTCCAACCGGATAAGGGTAGCCCTCATATTAAACTGCCAGAAAGCGTATTTGTTATTCTTGTCCAACTTCTATTATTGTAATTCATGGTAGCCATTGTTTCACTGTCTTAATGGCTTTGATACCAGTTTGTTGCAACAGAAGCATGTTTTTTTGCTTCAACGAAGATGAAAGATGAACAGAATCAAATAAACAATGAAACATGAAGTTACAACCAAAAAAGAAAGTATTAGACACAAGATTTATATGGAAACCCTTACCAAAAAAAACGTGAATAGAGGTGTTCTTCACTAACTTCAAGAATAAATAATAGGAGGAATTCTATAGTGTGAATGTTTAAAGATTTAACAAGTAGCAGTGAATGACAAACCTTAGTTCCTTTTATATAGTGAGGATGTTAGGGCTCTACACTAGCAAACATTACATGTGATAATATAATAGTACTCCTTAACTGACTACTTATTGTACTTTATGCACATTCTGACTCATTATTTGAAGTCATAGATGAAGACGAAGAGCTAATCTAAAAAATACTTTATTTTATTTTATTCGAGCCTAGTCAAAAAGAATCTCTTGTGGACAACAATGACTTTCTTTTCTAAATCTTTCGAGCTAGTTTGGTTGAGCTTAGACTTCTGACATCTGTTCACCTGCTTGTGAGAAACTTTCATTAAGTGTGGGTTTCATGCAGAAGTCATGATTGTCACATTTTCATCGACACCTCTTGTTGAACAAACTTGACTCATATGTTTTTACACTTGAAGAGGACCTTGAAAAAATTCTAGTATTATTGAGGAATTCAAATCACACAGTAGGAAAGTGGTTTTCTTCTTAGAATGCTAGATATTAGATAGAATTGGCTGATTTGGGATCTGGAGGCATAATTATTTGAAAAAAGCTGTTTAATATGAAAGCTTATCATGATCTGATGTTATGAAACCTTGTTTTGTAAGAGATGCCTAGAAAATATAAATTGTTTCAAATTTACTGTCTCCTTCCGAGTACTTGGAAAACATGACAAGTACATGCTTGTAGATCATTCCCTTTTCTATTTACTTAGCAAGTTTCTTCTGTTCTGAGGAATATTTAACTTGTCAGTAAATTTTATTGCTTTATACTCTCATATCTTTATTAGCCTTTATTAATGCTTCTTGGTCTATTGGATTATTCTGGAATATAATTTATCCTACGAAGATGAAAACGAGGGTTGGTTTCATGGATTTCTCTTCATAGTTTAGCATTATTTTATGCTCTTTGTGAGAGCAAGTCATGGTCATGTAATGACCATAAATCATTTTTTGTCTCCCCTCCCTCTCTATAAGTCAAAGATTGACATAATCAAGCCACCTTAAATGCTCACTCATCTTTTATAAGTGCCATGCTTATCCTTTTCCCGATTAAATTTATTTATATAGTAGTTTACTCTAAGTTTGATAACTCATCCATCTAAACATCTTTATGATAATTGCTAAACACGTATTCCCATTAGCATAGCTGGTCAGATATCATTTTTAAAGTTTTTTCTTTAACAATTGTATCTTCTTGTTGCACTAAATTTTTTGCCATCTTAGTTTGTATCCATGATTAACTTCCTCTTATATAGTCCCGTTATGTTGGATAATACACTCAAGTTTTTTAAAATTTTCAAATGGTAGAACGATTGTTCCATATAATTTCATTGCTGTCACTTATTTTGAATCCCTAAACCCACATGATATTGTTTATTCTCTTACGTGTCATTTATTAGCACTAAAAAATTTGGAAAGCATGCCACAGTATATTCTATAGAGTACTAATCCTATTCAAAACTATACATATTATTTATAAGAAAAATGCTATGTAGCCTTATTATTTGAATGCTTAATTAATTGAATTATCCATTGGATTGAATCTTTAATCACTGAATAATCTAATAGATTAAATTCAAAAATTACTTTTGAGTTATATATTAGTCATACTGGGGTGGTGTAGCAAAGCTTTTTTTATAAATTTCTAATTCTTTTGAATTCACCTGTCATTCATTTGTACTACTTTTGACATCTTTCTTTTTGACCATGCACAGTTTAAACTATTTCAAATCTTTTGATCAGGTTTGAAAAGAAAATAAGGTATGCTTCTCGCAAAGCTCGGGCAGACTCTAGAAGACGAGTGAAGGGAAGATTTGTCAAAGCTGGTGAAGCTTATGACTATGATCCACTTTGCCGAAACAAAAGCTGCTGAAACTCCAATCACTCCCACACTAAATTATCCTGAACTTCCAAATTCATAGTTTTTGATGGTTGAATCTAGTACTGCCCTTTGGCCTTCATATTCGCAATGGAAATCATGCCTCGAA
Source organism: Apostasia ramifera (assembly GCA_019297695.1). Classification (NCBI taxonomy): domain Eukaryota; kingdom Viridiplantae; phylum Streptophyta; class Magnoliopsida; order Asparagales; family Orchidaceae; genus Apostasia; species Apostasia ramifera. The sequence goes on from JAEMOT010000822.1 coordinate 306,263, forward strand.
GCACGCATTCGACGGTAAATATGGAAAATAACCATAATAACAGCCCTTTTATTGGAGGTTTACCAGTCGTGAATTTGGCACGAGTTGATTGCTGGCCTCTTTTGTTAATATTGCTTTGAATTCATCTCAGCTCCACCTTTTCCTTGCCATGATCTATGCTATTTCCTTGCTCGCTGGTCAGTTTTCCTCCATTGTAAAGAATACTGTACTGTCATTGTAAAATATGGATTTTTTTTTATGTTTTCAAACACTTGAGAGAACTTGTAAATGGAGGCTTAAATAAGAACTGCTTCGTTGATCTCCATATCTTTTGTACAAATTATTGGTGCAGGAATGTAGCACGTGAGATATTCGATGATAAATTATCGCGTGTCGCATGCAGATGCGGGACCTTGCAGTAGGAAAAAGGGGAAACTATGGGAGAACAACATTGACCTCACCACAATGCTACTTAACCATATGTTTTGGCCTTGTAAAGGTTGAATTATGCTATGCAAAAAATGCTAAGTAGCATATAAATCATATATAGTAAAAATACTTCCAAAAGGATTCACAGTATGTTGTTAAGGTTCTTCGTTTTGCATTGAGGTAAATTTCATGCCTCACTATTTGTGCGAGTGTTTTTCGTCAATTCCTTTTGACTTTTATTCTTGTGAATGTATTCCTAACTGGGATACTTAATGTGTTAGTTATAGCACTACACGAGTTGATACGCATAACATCTAATATCCAAGGTCTAAAATGATATGAAGCTAAGTGATCTGAGACTTATGGTATATAAAGGCTATAATATGTTATTTTTTATATAGCATATTTTAGCCGTCACATTGCAGTAAAGTGTTAAGGGTTGAAATACTATAGTCGACTGATGTAGAATTTATTATATTATGTTGAAACTAAAATATGTCATGTAGAATTCTTTACGTAGCATGTTACAAAAAGTATTATTTAAATACTTTTCATGCAATCTTCCTTATCACTCATTTTTTTTCCCCTTATCACTCATTAACAAGTCTAGCATTTGCACATTTCACGATGATTGTCAGGTCTAGCATTTGCACATTTCACGATGATTCGCCCCATCTTACATGCCAATACAGTAATTTCTCTCACCTTCTCGTTCAAGTTTGTACAAATTTGATTTCTGAAATTATTTTAAGGGTGGAAATTGTGTGCACTGTTGAGGTGATAACTGTCACTCCAGGTTTTAGAAAGTATGAATTCCTTGCGTGTACTTGTAATTTGAGATATTTTGTGGACTAGCTTTTGTTTTAAAATTATTTTATCAGGTTTTTATAGTGTATGAAACGTGTTTATTCAAAACAAAAGTATTCATTATTCTCAATAAAATTTGTTCATGTGTTATATTGATAGAACATAAGAAGAGTACAGTAATTTACAATATAAATATTAAAAAAATTTACAAAATAAATAAATTTGAAGTTATGTGGATATATGTTTTCGATGATCTTATGTTGTTTAGAAGCATGACATTAAAAAAGGAGACACATATATATATCTTATATAAAATTATAAATATTATATATTATTTAAATACACATTTACTTCACAATTTAAATTTTATAAAAAAATATAATGTAGATAATATTTAAATTTTTTTAGACACATAATTATACCCAAAAAAAATTAATAGATATAATAGTAGTAAGTATAAAAATGAACGCCATCAATCTAAAAACTATTTAAACAATAAGAACACTTGGCCTCGTTTAGTTCGAACTTTTATTTTAAATAATTGAAAAAAATTATTTTATTTTTTAAATTTAATCAAAAATAAAATTTATTTTAATATTAAAAAATATATAAAATATGAAATACTTTAAATTTTAATATTCATATTTGTGTTAGATATACAATAAAATTAATTTTTATAATTAAAATTTATATTGGATAAAAAATTTACCTTAAACCAAACGAGGCTTAAGGGATTCCGCTTTTAGAAATCTTTAATTTTTTTAGGATAATTAACTTTAAGATCTTTGTATTTATATCATAATTATATAACAATCAACAAATTTAAAACTTCCATCTCAACACCTGTAACGCTACTTATCAAATGAGATACAATTGTTGTTTCAATAAAACAATCATTTAATACACATACATACATATATATATATATAT